>JAMBLF010001639.1:0-56522 GCA_030578115.1 Leucoptera coffeella
TTTAGACTCAACAAAACAAAACGGTATAAAAACAATGAAACGTTCTTCTAAACTAATCAAATTCACAACAATCCTTTCTAAGCTAGAAAGGATTGTTGTGAATTTGATTAGTTTAGAAGATCGTTTTATTGTTTTTATATAGTTGATATTTAGGGTGCCTCTTACCATACGGTGATCACTTCCGGTGTTAAACCTGTTGATCACGGAGACATCCCTGAATATGTGCTTTCTATCCGCCATGGTGAAGTCGAACTCATTAAAAGTTTTTCCGTCGTGACTTTTCCAAGTCCACTTTCCTTGGGACTTTTTCTTATATGTTTCATTAGATACAGCCCCTGTGATTCAAGAAAGTGATTCAACATGCAAACCTGGAATTGCGACTGTCAATACCGTGTGGCCGCATCCTCGATTCACCACTCTCCCTTTGACCAACTTTAGCGTTGAATTCCCCTATCACAACGTTGTAGTGGCGCATTTGGCATACAGTACAGGGCCTCTATCTCTCGGTCGGAGTGTGCCGATGTGGAAATAGTGTAGAAGAAGTGGCCAGAGCTTAGGATTAAGCAGTCCTCGCCCTGTCTTCGCACCTCGATTAACCCCAGGATATGCCACTTGATTTTTGTAAGTTCTAGTCGGCAAGATGCGAATCCAGCCGGAGACTGCGTCCGTTATATGTCGCTACGGTTATTTGTTTTGATGACTCGTTGGACGCCTGGTGATTCTTCGCACCCCTGGCACTGTTGCTGCCCCTACCGTGACCGCGGCCAGGACGACAGTGCCACCAGGAACCCGGGGCAATCTTTTTAAGTTCTATCCTAATCTCCACGCTGTGCTGGGCAGGCGGGTTGGAGATCGCAGGGGTAAGGAGGTTTGGAAAAAAAGACGCTGCTGCTGGTCATTAAATTTGAATTTGGTCTCCGTCCCCTTTTCGGATATACCGCCATCGCTTGGGTTCGCATCACTCAAGTGGCCACCGTACATACATCCATCTTGCACCAACTCATTAAAGGCATCAGCATTAGACGCACTCTGTGAACGATCTTGAATTGATGATTGAAATTGGTTCTTATATTCAATCGTGGTACCAACATAGTTTATAGCTTTGTAATGATACTTAATGAATTTTTTGAATGTTGACCCTATGTCTTAATTTAGTTGATGTCTTTTTATTACAAATACATTGACGAAATGCTTCGAATACTACGGTGAGGGAAAACATCGTGAAGAAACCTACCTGTTCCCCAAACAGCTAATAGTTAGTGCTTATAAATGGCAACATGGCTTAACACCTGCCGCATTGAGAACTGACTATCTGCTCAACACGTGAGTTTGAGGTGGCCATAGAATTACTAGAGGAGGAGGTCTGAACATTTGACTATTCCGCAAGGGTTAATGATCGTGAACCCGTTTGTCTTTTTAATTAGCTTATTTAGTATCCAAAGGTTTTTATTATATTTCTAGATACATGAATATAACGTTTATTATTATTTTTCCTTATACTAGATGTTGGTACTGAACATCACTACATATCTTTAGGTGATCTTCCCTGTTTGCCTCAAGACATACCTTGCGCTTGTGTGCATTCCATAAGTTGATTCAAGCTGGCCAATATGACGCAGAGCGCACTCATACTAGTCCCCAAGATACATACATACATACACATCACGCCTGATTCCCTGTAGAGGGGTAGGCAGAGATCACGGATCCCCATTTGTCTCGATCCTGACAGACCACCTTCGCATCATTGACATTCATACACTCTCGGCGGCTATAGGTACTCCTAACGTCACCTTTATTCAATATAGCGTCTATCTGACTGTTATATGTCTTATTAGGCCGGCCCCTACGTAACCGCCCTTCCACTTCACTCATATATATTCCTTTTGTCAATCTGCTATCATTCATCCGCATAACATGTCCAAACCATCGAAGCATGCTCTTTTCAATCTTAGTCACTACATCTTCTTTCAAAGCGCAACCTTCCCTTATCACACTATGTTTAATTCTATCATTCAATGTTACTCCTAACATGCTTCTCAGTGACCGCATTTCGACGGCATTGATTCTACTTTCATGCTTCTTTTGCCATACCCAACTTTCACTACCATTAGTCAATGGTGGAACCAGCACAGCCCTATGAATAGCCATACGTGCCGATTGAGAAATCAACTGGCTACCCATAACACTATACATAGCCCCATTAATCTTATTACCTGCACACACACTCTACGTTCAATATCTCCCTCATATTTTCCGTTACTAGTAAAAAGTGTTCCCAGATACACAAAATCATTCACTTGTTCGACTCTTTCATTATCTATGTCAATCTTGCACTCTGTCTTGCTAAGTCCCTCCATGACCATTACTTTCGTTTTATTTACATTAATTTTCATTCCTTTCCTCTTAAGGGACTCATTCATGCAAGTGACCATCTCCTGCAACTCACACGCCGATGACGCAAAAAGAACCTGATCGTCAGCGTACAAGAGGCATTTAATGATCAACTCGCCCATACGCAATCCTCTGTCACTTTCTTTCAAATCAGTCAAGCAACTATCCATGAGCAGATTGAACAGCCACGGCGAAGCTACACAGCCCTGCCTCACACCCTTTCGGATACTGAACCAGTCTGAGTAGGCCCCATTAACCCTAACACAGGCTCCCGAATCCATATATAAAGACTTTAGAGCCCGTATTAAGGTACTGCCCAAACCAAACGCAGATAGCGCCCTCCACAAATCGTTCCGGGATACACGATCATACGCCTTTTCCAAATCCATAACAGCACAGAAAACCTTTTGGTTCTTCGTCAAAAACTTTTCAGCCACCTGGCGTAAGGAAAAAACCTGATCTGTACATCCCATTCCCTTCCGAAAACCTGCCTGTACATCCCATATCTTGGTTTCAGTCTCACGAACAACTCTTTCAATCAATACTTTTGCATATATTTTTCCGACGATGCTCAGAAGGCTAATCCCCGGTAGTTCTTGCAGTCATGCAAGGGTCTCTTCCCCTTGTACAAAGGGACGATAACGGCCCTGCACCAATCTTTAGGCACACGGCCATACCGCCAACACGCATTAAAAAGTAAGTACAAGAGGTTGGCAACCACCGGGCCACCAGCCCTCAACATCTCCACGGAAATCCTATCGTACCCTGCAGCTTTACCAGTTTTCATAGCTTTCAAAGCTTTGAAGATTTCTTCCATACTAATATCACTGCCATTATCATCCAAACTTAATTCAGATGTACCATCCTGAAATGATACATCGTCATTTTCAAACAACTCTTCAAAGTATTCCTTCCATCTTTTTAACGCCAAACACTCATCATTTATCAAATCCCCATTCTTATTCCTAACAGCACTCATTCTGGATCCTCCAGAGAGTCCCCTGGCCGTTTTGATTATTTTCCAAAATAGTTTGATATTTTGATGGAAACTCTCGGAGAACTTCCTTTCAGTCCTCTCTTCTTCTTTCGTTTCACGATCTCCTTCACTCTTTTTTTTAATTCTTTAAATAGTAACAATTTCCGTTCACATTCTATAACACTCATATTGGTTGCTTTATTGTTGGTCTTACTTGCCAACAAATCCTGCCATGCTTTTCTCTTATCTTTTACAACCTTTCTTACTTCTTTATCCCACCATAGAGCTTGATTCTTTGGGGGAGCATTCGTCCTCTTACGTACTCCACATACTTCGAAGGCAGATTCTACCATACCATCCTTCAACACCCTCCAAACATTCTCAATTTCGTCCTCCTTGACATCTTCATTCAATGTACTAATTTGTTCTTCCACTCTTTTTCTATATCTTTCATTTACACCATCATCTTTCAATTTTCCTACATTTATTCTTTCCAATCCTGTAGTGGACACAAGAGCACGATGACGCCAACATTGGAACAGACCTTTCAATCGGCTGACGACCAAATGATGATCCGTTCCCACATTAACGCCCCGATACACTCTGGCGTCCACCACATGCCTCCTCAATCGATCATCCACAATAACAAAATCTATCATACTTCTGGCTACACCCCTTTCCCAAGTATACATGTGGATCTTTTTATGACAAAACATTGTGTTTGCCACAAAAAGTCCCCTTTCCAAACATATCTCGAGAAGACTTTCTCCATTCTCGTTCACTTTTTCATCTCCATACTTCCCTAAAACACATTCATAAGAATCTCTCTGTACACCTACTCGACCATTAAAGTCCCCAATCATAACAACATTTTCATTCTGCTTACATTCTTTTAGTACTTCCCTTACATTCTCCCAGAACTCCCTCCGCTCCTCAGTTGTCCTCGACATGTCAGGAGCATATACTCCTACCACGAACAAAAGTTTGAGGCCAACCTTAAGCCTTAACCATAAGAGTCTGGGATTGACTCATTTATGCTCTTTCACACATTTATTCATTCGCTCTGATAGGACAATACCAACCCCCTGGCACGCCCGCTTATCTTGTTGAACTCCAGTCCAACACGCGGTGTAGTGCCATGAAGGGTATTGCCCATTCTCTTTCGCTTCGTTTCATTCACACATAAAATATCTAATTTCTTACATTCCATCATCTTGCAAATTTCGTTTATCTTGCTCTCCACTGCTCCACAAACATTCAATGAAGCAAATCGGGTCTCCGTGACCCACGTTCCGCCTCTCCAGGGAGCCGTTCGTGACGGGTGGCGAATTTTTTATATTTTTTATTCACAAAATTTATTTTTATCTTGAAACTTCTTGAAACACAAACAAGCACAAATTAATTTCTTCATTATCTTGAAAATTTTCTGCATCAACATAACCTTCAAATAGTCCCTGGTCAATCCATCTTCCTTATTGAGAATAGGGTATGAAGATATGAGGTAGAATCCTATATTTTCTGCAATCTATCCCTCTCATTGGCAACACTTTCCATCTCTGGATGGATGTCCGCCATCTCGGTCTTTAATTTAATTTCATGGCCACTAATCAATCCTGTAATTCCTTTCTCTATGTCTTCTTTTCCAATTACAAGTTGTTCGTAAAGGTCCTTGTTAGCCTTTAAATCGCTTAAAATCAGTCTTAAGCTTGTCTCCGTATCACGAAGTATTCTTCCCCTGGTTACTACAGACATTCTGTCTTAAACAAATTTCTCAGTTAAAAAGTTCATAGCCAGTGACCTCACAAGCACCAAGGCCACAAGACTCAGGCACAGGAAGCTAAATAAGTATTTCTTTATCAAGAAATCATGTAATATTAAATTAATATGATATATGAATATTAGCATTGCAACGCTAAAAGAAAAAGGAAAGTCGGAACAGCTCACTTTAATACGTTGACATTTATTTTTATTTTACTAGTGGATGCTTGCAATTTTGTCCGCGTTATGACGTGATTAAAAGTAGCTTATATAACTTGTTATCTTTTTATTAACTCATCACGCTCATCATCTTATTACCAAACATCACGCGGATACTTCACTCCATTGAAGGGAATTTTAAAAGGACAAAAAGAACAAACAAAAAATAACTAAAACGAATTTGTACTTACTTGATAAAATTAAAAAAATATCAAGACATTTTGACCGTACTAACCTTTTTTTTTTATGTCGGACTCGAACCCACTAAAACCTGACGGTGTCCTCCGGGGCGCCTTACTCGGCGGGGTGGCGGAAACGCGTGGGCATAACATAACGCGACCCCACCGGCGCAGTCCGGCCAAAGCCAGACCCATCCCCGGCCAGGTGAAGGGAAACCCCCACCCAGCCAACACCGAGGGGCGCGCGGGACACGCGCACACCACCTCTAGGCCGAACGCGAAGGAGCGGCAAGCCCCAGCTTACCACCCCACGACTCTAGTTAGGGGAGAGAGGAGGTCACGAGCCGTGTATCCTGACCCCCCCTCACCACCACCCAGCCCATCTCCAGAGCCCAGTTTCCCGGGCTCAAGTAATTTTTTATAGAGGTTTCCTTCCTCGTGGTCCAAGGAGCAAGCCCCTTAGACCCTCGGCCCTGACCAGAGAAAAACTCCAGAAAAGGTTTACGAGATTTGACGGTGGCAGTGCAGAAGCTGCTGCCCAGCAATCGCGTCGATTGCCAGGCTCGCCCAAAAGCCAGGGACGGACAACCCAGTGCCGGGACCAGGCACCAAGAAGCCGTCCCTGGACCCGCTGCTCCAGGACTCCGTCGGGGCCATCGACGGAGATGGAGCAGCCCCGGGGCAATTGGTTTCACGGCCGTTGGTCGCTCGGCCGCTACTCACAGGGTGGGCCACGAGAAGGCTTGCCCCATCCACCCCGACCGTACTAACCTAACCTAACTATACGCAAGTCAACCACAACAAAACATCAACAACACGCAGCCTTGTTGCGTCAGAAATAGGGATACCATACACTGATTCTGATTTCACCAAGTTTTTCGGAAATCAGCCTAAAATAAATTTCTTTAAATAAAATTACCAAGTCAGTCGTCTATGGTTCATCAACAAAGTCAGCAGCTCAGTGAAAGTTGAAAACACAAATAATTATTTTCACTTAAAGCTTAGCGTAGCTTTTGAAATGATCCAACACGTAAATACGATACTTATTTTCGATTAACACAATTTTAGCACACGTACAAAATTTTAAAACTCATTTTATAAAATATTTAAAATGAGTTTGTTTTAAAAATGCCTTTTTGGAATTAATTGTTCCTGAGTACTTTCTGCTTAAAATATTCCAAATTGTTTGTAAATATCCGATCGTAGGAACACGTAAGTGTTGTCATATAAAAAGTTTGCAAAAAAGTCCAGTATCTACTTTCGTTAGCCAGACTCTAGCGTTTCCCAAACTGATTAACTCAAGCAATACCAGAGCCAGAAGGATGCGAGAAGCGATCTCATTCAAACCACATACAACCAAAAACTAGCAGTATCTTCCGTGCTCTAATCTCTAATCTAAATTTAAACATTCACCCAATTTAAACTAACACACTCTCAAATAGTGTAATGTTCATAAAATCACAGTTTACCTCAACCTCAGTTTTACCCCACTGCAGATTTTTTTAAAATACCAATTTAAACAAAGAGAGGTTATAATTTATATAATAACTTCCACGATTATTAATTTACGTTTATTCATTTATTTTATAACTTCCACGAACACGCTATAACACACGACGTCTTAAGGGTATTGTATTCCAAAAGTAAATTCGCCAACTGACCAAAATCCGACATTTCAAGCGCAGCGGCGCTGAGTACCGCGCTTGTCAGGGCTGTTTTTGCGGCCGGCCGGAATATGAAATATAAAAAGGAGGGAGTTTGAATACAGCGCGACACGTTTACGGGAGTTTATATTAATTATAATAATAGAGTTAATTTTTAAACGAAATACGATATCGATTGAAAGATAATTAAATAAATCGCAAATGTAAAAAACAATTTTAAGGAATCAACCAATCATATAAATGAATATTTAAAAATAATATAATAATAATAATAATTTATTAAAAACACAAAAACCAAAAACATCAATGTTAATACGCTACAAAGTTAAATATTAACTTATAAAGCACTGATTGAGGTACTATTAACATTATCAACCATGGACATTGATGCCTATAATAGGTGAACCTGAGCTATAGGCATCAATTACAAGTACAGTGTTAAACAATGAAATCAGTCTTGAGCTTATTTGAATAAAAAACAAAATCATTAACTACAGAAATATGTAACAATTTTCAGTATTACATTTTCTGTCTTCATATCCCTTAATTGCCTATTTTAAAACTATAAACAACATAATCTTAGAGTACATACATTATTCGCGTAGGTATATCCAAAACATTTAAATAGCCTACCAAAGAGTAAATAAAATATATACAAAGTTAGCATGAATAAACTCCTGCACTGAAATAAACTGGAGATCATTCAGGGGGCCTCAGAAGTGCCTCAGTCTCGTCATAGTTCAAGTCACTTAGCCATTCCTCGACTAGCAATTTGAAGTCATGTGAATTTAATTTATTCATGATTAAAGTTTTGCCACGGAGGCGACAAAAACTATTATATAAGAAGGGTCCCAAAAAACAAAAAAACCGATTGCTAAATTTTGTCTTGAATGTTTGAGGGGCAACCATGGTATGCTTCCTTCGAGTGTAGAAACCCGGTTTATCGACGGCCACATGTTTTTTAGGAGTATAGACCTTATAAAGAGCTGTCGAACAGTAAGGACATCACAGCATTTATACAGTTCGAAAGTTGGAAAGAGTCTCGGCTTGAAGGTGCTTACCTTCAGAACAGCCCTTTGTGATCTTTCAAGAAACAGCAAGTGAGACTTTGAGGCCCCATCCCAACTAGTGATGCGATATGTGAGCAGCGATTGACATAAAGCAAGATAAACCATTTTCACAAGTTTAGGATCAGCAACACGCCACAGTTTTTTAAATACAAAAATAAGTTTTCTTATACGACCAACGAGGATATTGATATGAGCTGAAAAATTTAGTCTATTATCAATAAGTATCCCTAGGTATTTACTCGATGTGGTTCGTTTAAGCAAACAACAGGAGCAGGTTTTGGGAAAACCAGTATGGGAGCAGTTGCTGCCCACGGTGAAAATTGAGGACGGCTGACTTCTCTCAGTAAGCGAAAAGGTCATAATATTTGTCTTACCAGAATTTAGGGACAATGCATTGAGCCTAAGCCAGGACAAGATCTCATTGAAACCAACCTGCGCCATCTCGAATACATTATCCCAAGAGTTGCCAGAGAAAGAAATGACAGTGTCGTCTGCATAAGATGTAATTTGGGCATTTGGTAGATTAAGATTACAAAGATCATTAATGAATATGAGGAACAGTAAGGGGCCGAGTATACTTTCCTGCGGGACACCCATTGTTACAGAAAGCTCTGAACTTATTACGTTTTCGATTACGACAGACTGAGTCCGACCCTTTAGGTAGCTACGAAAGAGACCCAATTGAGTGTTCCGAATACCCAACAATTCAAGCTTATGGACCAATACAGGTATGGAAGTCGTGTCGAATGCCTTCTCAAGATCTAGGAATATAGCTAAACATCGCCTCCCACCATCCAACTCAGTCGCCACACGGTCCGTGAACACATGAACAGCGTCAGAGGTCGACAACCCAGTCCGAAAACCGAACTGATTCACAGACAGTAGCTTCTTATCAACCAATTACTTATTTAAGCGACGATAAATTATTTTTGATAGAGCAGGAAGGACTGAGATAGGACGGTAATTAGAGACACAGCCACGATCTCCAGTCTTAAAAATAGGATAAACGAGTGCTCTTTTTAGGCATGACGGAAAAACACCAGTGTTCAAGCATTGATTAAACAAGTGGGTCAGAAAAGGAACAAAAAAATCTTTGTTTGCCTTTAGGGTAGCAGCTGAGATCCCATCCCACGGCGGACAAACTCTTTAAGGAGCCTATAACAGTTGCAATCTCGGATTGATCAGTCTCAAGAAGAACAAACGACGATAGAGAAGAAACTTCAGGTGATGTAGAAGAACAAGGTTGTGCGGTGAGTCCATCACTCTTGAGTAAATTATCAGCTATCTCATGCCCGATAGACACGAAATACTCATTAACTGCACCAACTGAGTCGGAATAGGAGCAGTCATGAGCGAGCAGATCTCCAGCAGAACGCTTAGCCTGCGACATAAAACCAATCTCCTTAATAGCCTCCCACAACTTCTTGGTGTCTTTTCCAGCACTTTCAATTTGTGTCCTCTCATAAACACACTTAACCTTACGAATGAGATTGATACAGAAACTCCGATATATTCGAAAAACTAAACCCAAGGTCTCGTTATGCTTGTCCCTATTCAACTTTTTATGAAGTTTATCCCTATGGCGAATACATCTCAAGGGTCCCGGGGTGATCCACGGCTTAATAGGACGCAGGCCGTGGGGGAGCAGAGTAACCTTCGTGCAATTTTGTAATACTGTCCGGACCGAATCAATCAGATAAGAAGTGCTAGCTTCAGGATCCGTGGACGAATAAATTGGAGATAAATCTATATCATTCAGGGCAATTGCAACAGCTTCATCGTCCAGTTTCTTCAGGAATTTTTGCACGGGGCGAGATTTTCTTTGTTTGACGTTAAGTACAATAGTATCATGATCAGTTACAGACGCCCAAACAACTAGCGTCACCGCAGATAACGGAGTTTTTTGTAAAACGTGATCGAGGCACGTAGAACCATGTGTTGGCAGAGTATGCGCTGGCAGCAGGCCATGACCAGCAGTAACATTTAGGTATTCGTCAGTTAAAATGGAATTATTGCATTGTTAAAATATCAATATTAATATCACCCAGAAGAACAACAGTTGAAAACCTTGAAAGAGTCTGCAGAACACAGTATAAGGAGCTAATAAAAGTGTAAGGATTAGTAAAACATTAGATTACGGGCGATAGACAGCTAGAACCGCCACATCCTCACCAAGCGTTGCCAATAAACAACTAGCCTCCTCCAATTTCGGTTCCTCTACTTTAACTCGTCCGATTGAATCCTTTATATAAAGGGTAACACTATCACTCTTATTGACCGGGGAAGACGAAAAATGCTGCACATAACCATTTAGTTGCGGAACGCAGGGGTTACAAGATAGCCAACACTCAGACAAAGCAATGATGTCAAAATCCATTTGGAGTCTATGTAGCAAAGCTGTATTGTTTTGGTGTTGCTTAAACTGTATAAATCTAATAAGACCATAATCTTTTGTGGTGATTTCAATGTTGATCTTTTGGAGTCCTCGACACAGGCTACTAGACTTCTAAATTTGTTTTGGTCTTTTGGGTTGGATAGAATATTTGAAAGCCCAACAAGGGTGACCAGCCATTCTGCAACATGTATTGATAATATATTCAGTAATGAGAAGCCAAACAGCAGCAAAATTATTAATGTTTTGAGGTCTGATCACAGTGGCCTGTTAGCTTCATTTAACAAAAATGTATATTCTATTAATTCTCAGCTTATAACTTGTATTCCGGTAACTGAACGGCGTCTGGAGCGTTTTAGAGAACAAATTAACAACAAATTAAGATTGTTTAATATTCACAGTAGCTGTCCTAACAAAATGTTCCAAACAGTTTTTGATCTAATTGATGGGGAACATAAATCTGTTTTTATTCCAAAAACTTTAAATATAAATTCAAGGAAGAAGTTTAGTGATTGGGCAACACCGGGTATCCATGTTAGTAGGACAAAATTGTATCAATTGTATGAAGCAAAAACAACAAACTTTAGTGTAGCTTTTAGAAACTATGTAAAATTGTATTCAAAGATATTTAAAAACGTTTGTGTCCAGGCTAAGTCGCTGTATATTAGGAATAAAATACTCAAATCTAAAAATATAATCAAGGAAACGTGGGATGTCATTAGATCTGAAACTGGTAGAGTTAAAACTTATAATCAAAATAATCTAAAGCTGAAACTTAATAATAAAATTGTATGTGGCGAAGCAGATGTTGCTTCATGTTTTGAAGAATATTTTGGAAACCTCCCTTTGATGACATCCAGCTCACTAAACAGTTGCGCTGAGAAGGCTTGCGATCTGCTTGCGTTGTCGGCCCCGTGTTGTGATGGTGAGTTCCGATTTAGGCCTACAACTCCATTAGAAATAATAAAAACATTCAAAACTTTTAGTAAGAAAAAAACTGTGGATTTGTTTGGACACTCGGTCAAAACAATTAGTGTTATTATTGACTTGTTGGCACCTTATCTGGCATCGGTTTTCAATGCCTCGATAGAATCAGGTTCGTACCCTGATTTAATGAAACTAAGTAGAGTAACACCGATATATAAATCTGGTAGTACCTTGGACCCATCTAATTACCGTCCAATATCCGTGCTACCAGCATTAAGTAAAGTATTCGAGAAAATCTTGTTAAATCAGATGTTGTACCATTTTAATTTGAACGGACTACTACATTCTAAACAATTCGGCTTCACAAAAGGTTTGTCCACCACTGATGCTGGTGTAGAACTAATAAAGGGGATTTTTGATGCCTGGGAACGGTCACAGGATGCATTTGGTATTTTCTGTGACCTTTCTAAGGCGTTCGATTGTGTCCGACATGATATAATAATAAGAAAATTAGAGCATTATGGAGTTAAAAATAATTCACTAAATGTAATAAAATCATATTTAAGTAATAGAGTACAAAAAGTAACTATTGGTGTGGAGCAGTCGTCGGGTCGCACAGTCCAGATGGGGGTGCCTCAAGGTTCAATATTAGGTCCGTTTCTTTTCCTAGTATACATAAATGACTTACCTTTTGTAACTAAAGATAGGTGCAGGACGGTCCTTTTTGCTGATGACACATCCCTAATCTTTAAAATTAGCAGGAAGATTGATGAGTCGCAAGCAATAAACTCGGTGATAGGAGATGTAGTTCAATGGTTTCAATATAACAATTTAGTTCTTAATAATAATAAAACAAAATGTATTAAATTTACTTTGCCAAATGTTAATGGTGTCGAAACCAATCTAATAATAAATAATGAGAAAATAGATAAAATAAATACTACTGTCTTCTTAGGGATAACTTTAGATTCAAAGCTGCAGTGGGGAGACCACATTTGCGTTTTATCTAAAAAACTTAGTTCCGCGGCATATGCTGTTAAACGGATTCGGGAATATACGGACGAGTACACGGCTAGGATTGTTTATTTCAGCTACTTTCATAGCATTATGTCTTATGGCATCTTGCTGTGGGGTTGTGCTGCTGACATAAACACAATATTCGTTTTGCAGAAGAGGGGTGGTCGCTGCATTTACAGAATGGGCCCCAGAGAGTCACTACGCGAAAAATTTAAAGAAATTGATATTTTGACGGTTGTTGCTCAGTACATGTATGAGTGTGTCAATATATTGTACATAGAAATAGAAATATTTTTAGAAGAAACTGTGATTTTCATAAAATTAATACTAGGAACAAACATAAGCTGTATGTGGCGCCCTCGAGGCTTCAAAAGGTCAAGAAATCTTTTGTTGGAAATTGCGTGCGTTTTTATAATCATTTACCGGACTGGATTACGCGATTGTCCTTACCTAAATTTAAGACTATAGTTAGAGGCCGACTAGTCCGGGGTGGTTACTACGCGGTCGGGGACTACCTCGCCGATGCTCAGGGTTGGCAATGAGTGCATCTAAGCTATATGTGCAAAGATAATTTATGTTAATAAGTGTATAAATTTTATGTTTCTTTATAATTTGTTTTTGTAACTGGCACTGGGCAAAAAATCCTGAAAGCCGGAGTTTCTTGTTGGTTCTTCTCCGAGCCAGGGCTTCCGAACCAACGGTAGAATTTCAATGCCAAGAGACAACCAGTGTCAGGCAAATGTTTTGACTTTCAATGAATGTACTGTTCTTGTACTTATATTGAATAAAAACATTTGACTTTGACTTTGACTTTGTAAAACCATCCATGTTGGCTGACATGCTACGGATGTTCTGAGAGATTATTTTCAAAGAATTATTACAAATTGGTAATATCTTTCTACAGTCATCGGGGTAGCAAGATATGGAAGATGATACTGAAATATCATCTACTGAACTTTCTAAATTATTTAATCTATCGAAATTAGTAAAAAAAGATTAATAACTGCGATGTAAATTGAAACAGTATATACCCTATCACAAAAAAGAATGGCAACTAATATTACAGATACAGACACAGGGCACACCAACGAGCTATTTACTTTTGGAAAAGCTTACATAATGTACATTAAATAGTTATCAGAATTAGTATTGGGTATTGGCTTGAAATACAAAGAAAACATATAAAAATTAAAAACATAACAGTAATACTTATAGATATGTAACAGTGATACATGAAAAGTATAAAAAAACAAACAGAATTTATTTATATCCTGTAAAAATATAGTGAATACACTCAAGAAAAAACACACACAATCACAACGCACAGACGGAGCACAAGAATTAACCCGATGTGGCTGTAGGGGAGTGAGCCGGAGACGACAAACATGGTCCAATCTTTTCAAGATCTTCGAGCTTGAGCATCTGAACAGCAGGCATCCCTTCTTCCTTGCGTACAAAGATGGCACCATTTCGAACCCAACAATAACGAAAATTATGGTTCTTTGCACGATTTCGCGCTTCCCAAAAAAGCAGCCTATTCGCCTTTGTAAGTCTCTCATTAATAAAAGCACGAGATGAGCAATCGGAGACTATTCCCTCACACGTAAGAGACCTCCTAACTCTTGCCTGTCTCAGTATTTCATCTCGCTTATCACGACGCAGCACCTTGATCACTATAGGACGTGTTGGGGGAGCCCTCCCAGAGCCGCCGGACTGCAGTGGCAGACGCCGAGCACCAACCCGAACCACACGGTCAATATCCTGGTCGGTCAAGCTGACGCCAATCTTCTGAGCCACCTGAATGGCGATATGAGTTAGGCTCTCGCCAGCGCGCTCCGGCACCCCAGACAGCTCCAGCTCATTGCCAACCAAGACCTGCTAAGACACAGTGGTCCTCAGCTCCGCTATCTCATCGGACTGCTTATTCACCACCTGACCCAGCGTCGAGAGTCTCCCAGTGATGGCTTCCCTGAACTCCCTGAACTCCTCTCTAAAAAGACGTATTTCAGCCATCAGGGCAGCAAGATCCACACCCGCACCCAAGGCGGTATCAATAGATGAATCGGCACACTTACCCCCGCCCCGAACCGCGTTAACATTAACAAATGAACTTGTAAATGTGGTGTTAAAGCCAAGCCCCGGTCGTATGGGGGTTGACGAGTTGTCACCCCTAGGCAGGGCAGCAGTACAAGCTGGACAGGACCACTGCCTCTTAAAGGTGTCCGTGAATTGGGCGAACACAGTGCGGTCAATGCCCAAGCACGGTAAATCAAAAAACTCACCGCATCCAGTACACTCCATAATATGTATAATATATTATATATATTATATTATATATATATTATAATATATTATATTCCAAAGACTTAATTTGGCCCTTACAAGCATAGCAGTTCGTAGCGATTGTGCAATGTTGCCGTAGCAATAACTATCAAACCGTTCGTAGCACTCAGTAAAAAGTGCCGTAGCAAAGCCAAAGCAAAGCAGTATGATTATTTCGCCTCGCAGCTGGTCGGTCCAAATAGCAGAGCGGGCAGAGCGCCGAGATGTGTGCAAGGGGGCACAGGTTCGATTCTCACAAAACTCCAATTCAAATTTATTTTCTTCGTAGTTCGCGAGACCTTCACTTGCAGTAACGTAGACACCCACTTAGTTGCCTTCCTGCTCACGCCGCCCACTGGGAGGAGTCATCCATAAGAAACACTCAAGAAGAAACGAGAATTTAGTTTTCGATAATTGACCAATAGCAAATTTAGATAATGTAATTTACAAATAACTTAGATAGCAACCAAATACACGTCCAGCTCATTAGACTGTTAACGAACGAACCTCAAAATTTAAAAAGATAGGTTCAGCCCTGGCCGAACATATAAAACTTTGAGTACTTACTATGCATCGCTACCTTCACACGTGATCTCAATTGGCATAATAGAACCCGATCAGTCCGAAATAGAAGCTATCAAATGAAATCTTTCAGACTCCGCTGCCGGACAGGGTACTATCTCGACTAAATTAAAAAAAAATGGCGACTACAGAACTAGCTCTTCGTATCAGTGTTTGATCAATTGTGAAAGGCGTTTTTCCAAATTTACTGAAAATATCTATTATACATCTTAATCTAAAGGTGGAGTTAAAAATGACTTGAATAATTATAGACCTATCTCCGTTCTTAATGTTATTGCAAGGATTTTGGACAAAATATAAATATATATTTAAACACGTGAAAAGTGTTGTCTTCCGCTCAGCATGACTTTCCAGGGGGCATCAGCACTGGGGATGCCATATTAGATCTTACTAAAACCATCACTAAATATATTGATGACAAAAAGAAATCTTTATGCATATTTGTAGACCTAAAAAAGCTTTTGATACCGTCTCAATCCTTATTTTACTTTGTAACTACACTATATTTAGTTACTGTATGTCAAACACAAATGAGAGATTTAATGATTTAGTTTTAATACGTTTATTGCTCAGTACATTATAACAGTGTCTTACTTACCTCTAAATACAATCTAGGTCAATACGTCATCTTCATACGTAACGTTACACACATACATATATATATATATATATATAGGGTGTCCCAAAAGGTTACGTAGCTATGAAGGGGGGTGATAGGGGTAGTTACAAGGGTCACCAGAAAAATAATAAAAAATCCACTCTAGGTATTTACCAAAAAATTTGGCATTTTAAAAAAAACTAAAAATATTACGTCTTGTGGGGCTATTTTGCTAACTGTACATACAAATATTGCTGTAATGAAAAAATGCTATATTGTAATCATCAATAACCCTTTATTAAATTGAAATAAAAAAAAAACAATACATATCCATACTAAATTTTAAAGAAAATTCCGTTCTTATCCAGTCAAGGACTTTGTAATTACGATTTCACTCAACTTCCTCCAAGTTTACTGAAAAAAAACAGTACTATGCAACCCCGGCGAGTACCTTAAATCGATAGGGAATTTTATAGCATTTCCAAAATGGTATAACACTTAATTCAAATATTCATACTAGGACATTTAAAAATAATTTTTGGGAACAATACCCCTGCACAAGAAAACATATCAATAAAACATTAGTCTCAAATTCGTACGCAAATACGTTTTAAATGTCTATTCTGTTCCTTTGATGTTACTGTCCGTCAAAATTGTCAAGAAGTGCAGTCTAAGACTAGGTAAATTATGATAGCCAAAAAAAAATTCTTATTTTAGTACAAAAAAAGAATGGGGTATTCGTTTCAAAACAGTCACAGCTTACCTTGTCTTAACTGTACATTACTGTTGCGGTTTTAAATGATACTCAAAAATAAAAAAAATCTGTAATTATGACTGATTATTTAACTGAAAGAACCCAACGAGTTAAGTTCTGCCCGTGACCATGGCTGCTACAACGTAGCCGAACGAAACGTCGGGTTAATCAAGGTAACTTTATTATATAAAAACATACGCGATAAGTCCCGTTAGTTACTAATCATGAGTTAAGTTCCACAACGATACTTTAAGGGATGACGTTTTGACTACTAACTATGGCATTCCTTAGGTTAGTGTTCTTGGACCTTCCCTTTTTTAATATAATATATATTAAAACGACCTTACCAATATAAAACTCACAAATAGACGTGTTTATTCCATGGGGGTAGCTGGCGAGACGCTTTTTCTAACGCTGTAACAGGCCTGCATGGTGTCATTAATTGGTTGAATCTGAATTTACCTTAAGTAGTAGCAAAACAAACTATATTACGGACGGGGAACGGTTACGGCCTTATTGGATTTTGTCGACCATATTTTGACGGACCAGGATAGGGGACAGGAAACTATTTTGACTTTATTAGATTATTCACGTGCGTTTGACTCATTGAATATAGAATTGTTACTTACGAAACTTCAATTTTATGGAGTAGGGCTAAGTTCACTTGATTGGTTTGACAGTTACTTACATGGAAGGAAGCAGATGGTAAAGTTAACACAGGATGACGGCTCGGCTGTATACTCGCGTTTGTGTGATGTTGATCGGGGTGTTCCACAGGGATCTGTCTTGGGGCCTCTTCTTTTCATCGTCTACACGGCTGATTTGCCATGCGAGGTACAGAACTGTCGCTACCATCTGTACCCTGACGACGTGCAGCTCTATATGTCTGCACAGCCAGGAGAATTCGCTTTGAGCGTCACGGGATTGAGCGAAGACTTGAGGAGGATACGAGAGTGGTTTGACCGGAGTGCCCTCGTTCTCAACAACTCGGCGAAGTCCAAGTTCATGATGCTGGGTAGTCGGTCACAGCTTAATGCGATGGGGGCTGTTGCTCCGGTTGTAAGGATCGGGGACAATGTACTTGAACGGGTGTCTGAGGCTAAGACAAACATCAAATTCGGCCGCCTCTTACGACCGCCTCCCCAATGCCCAGACGAATGTCTTCAGTGCTCTTTGTGAGAGAGGTGACCCGTACTGTGGCCAGGACGGAATCGAAACTGATGACAGTTTAAAATGTTGTAACGAGTGAGGAAGTTGCTGCGCTGGTGGCGGACAAGGCGCTCAAGGGTTTTGGGTAACTTCGGCAGAATCGATATAGGTCGACAATCAGAAAGTTCGGTGGGATTGGGTTTTTCATATGCGGCATTACGGGACACATATATAAACTGCCAGACATGAAACGGAGAAGAGCCAAGAGTGGGAGCCACGGACAGACTGGGCAATGGAGCCTCTTTAATGCGGCTGGGAAAGGAAGGATGCCGATAGGAGTGTTTACAACGAGCGTTGATGAATTGTTTAAAAAGAGCGCTATTTTTAATTTTTTATATATATTTTTTAATACTTTTAATGAATCAAATTATTATTGTGATAATTATTTCCAGAATTGTTTACTAAAACGACAATTAATTACTTTTTCATATACTATAGCACTAACGCGCCATTGACGAAGAGGGGCTTCTATAAAATAAAAGACGCTAAATAGTTGAATAGATTTATTTTTAATTATTGAGAATTAGCTATTTTTGTCAATTACTGTCGCGCAAACGATATATTTTTTAAATTGATATATGTTTGCGAGAACCCGTAACACAAGTCTTAATTGAACTTACCGAGGGGTTGGTCCTTTGGTGTAATATTATCTCTAATGCTATGTGTTGGTGTTGCTCAGATAGTGGACGACATATTCGCGCTGATGCGCTCGGAGGATCTGCCGTGGGCGGACGGCTTCAGCTTCCTGTGGGACCTCCTGAAAGAGGAGAAGGAGCCCCTGGTGCGGTACCCAGCCATAGTGGCCTTCACCCGCCTGCGCGGCCTCCTGCTCAACCACCCGGACGACTTCAACAAGTTCAACGTGAGTGCGTCAATCCGTAAAACTCCTTTTTGTGACGGCACCCCAACAACGGCAACTAATATTAAGCTTTTTTTATCCTTTTGTGTGTGATGTGAGCGTGGCTATCTCGCAGATAGCGGGGCAGACGATTCTATGGCCACCTCGAACCCACGCGTAGACCAGGTAGTCAGTACCTAAAGGTGTGAAGCCAGTTACAAGCTCTGACTACTACTATCACTATTGCCAGAAACCGGGAGGTTGCCTCATCACAGCGAGTGCAGTTTGCGGGTGTTGCTTTAATAGAGTCAGTGCTCGTTAGTGGGAACTTGCCTCACTAAAAACTGACATATTGGAGGTCCTTGAATAAAATATTTAATACTGTTTTTTTTATTTATGCACAGTCACTAAAGGGGCAGAAGACATTTAATTATATCTGCCTGTATACGGCTCATTACCAATCACGTTGGGTGCTGCCAATCAAGTGAAAAGCGGCCTTTGAGTAGCTCGTAGCCACAAAACATGGTTTAGAAACGTCGGAGGCGCACATGCAAGCCTCTGAGTACTCAGCTGCAATTAAATAATACTGGGTATTTCGAGTAACTCTCCTCTGTCACATTCTCTTTGATTCTCGTTTACTTTTTCATCTCCATGCTTACCTAAAACACACTCATGCAAATCTCGCTGTACACCTGTTCGACCATTGAAGTCACTAATCATAACAACATCCCTTACATTCTCCCAGAACTCCCTCTGCTCCTTAGTTGGCCTCAATATGCCAGGGGCATATACTTCTAACACGAATTTCAGGCCCTACTTAAGCCAAGACCATAGGAGTCACACATTTATACTCTTTCACACATTGATTCAGACGCTTTGATAGGGCAATACCAACCCCCTGGCACGCCCGCTCCTCTTGTCGGTCCAAATGTCCAGTCGGATACGTTGCTTACTTGCCATGAAGGGTATTGCCCACTCCCTTACCTTTCGTTTCATTGACGCATGAAATTTCTAATTTCTCAAATTTCATCATCTTGCAAATGTCGTCTATGTTGCTCTCCACTCCTCTGCCAACATGCAACGTTCCAAATCGGCTCTTCGTAACGCACGCTCTGGTTCTCCGAAGAGCCGGACGAGACAGGTGGCGAACCTTGTCCCCGTAGAAGTGAATCGTATAGCCGTAAACAGGCACTGGCTATTACCTATCCCGAGGGATAGGCAGCGTTTCTCACAATGCTTTCTCTCACCGTTAGCGAGTGTAAACTATGCACATAAATGAAAATCAATATTTTTTGTTGTTCTTTCATCGGTACATGCCAAAGCCTGGATTCGATTCGACCTCTAATAAGGAGTCGGAGGCTTTTTCCGTTTGACTACAGGCGCTGTTAGGGCTTTTACCTCAGTCCACTTTATAATATCAGATACTTTGTCCAACGTACAGAAGCTGCTGTTGAAGTTCTTCGACTACAAGTCGCACGATTTCGTGGGGCTGGGCATAAAAGACCAGAAGAAGATCCCCGACGCCATGCTGAACATGTGGCTGCACAACATGCTGTGCCACTACGACCCGGACTGCATCAAAAAGGCGCTGGCGGAGTTCAGCAAATTCCAGAAACCGTTCAAAACGTGGGTGCCACGCAGCCCTCAGGGCAAATAGGCTGCTTCACTTACGCACACAGTTAAACATTACACATCCTTTAATCCCTTCGGAGTATTGAACCTCAGAGGCATATGTCCTAGGATAATATCTCCCAGGTCACTGTTACCCGCTCTTTCCCGGCATGTCGTAGCAGGAAGCCTTAAGGACGACCTTAAAGTATAAGTTTTTAGTGAGCGTGTGGCGCCTTCTTGTGCAGTTTCGTAGACTGGCACAAGGTGCCGCACCCGGACTTGGTAGCAGCCGATGGCGTGCGTCGCCATGCAAGAGAGGGGCCCCAGGCGCTGCCAACCATGCTCAAGTACATCCGCAGCAATACGTGTATACGCTGTGCTACATAGTGATCAAAGGGATGTCCTGCACGAGGGACCACGCCAGCATGACTAAGTAAGTGCCTGTCACGAAACAGACTCAAGTTTTTGTTAAGGAAATTCAAAATTGTTCCTGACAAGTCTGGCAGGTAGAAAGAATGTTTACAACCCGCTTCTCTACCGTAAGAGACTGAGGAACTAGGAGGTTAAATGGTATCCATGGGGCGATGGGCTACTTATAACTTTATGTATGCATTATTTTATACTACCCTACTATACTACCCTCTGTGAGCCGCCAGCTGGAAATCGGCGGATTTACTAGCCCGCGCTCCGTAGATTCCCGCCGCGCTGGACGCCATTTGGGATCTTCACGGACCGCACTAATTGACAGACATTTAATTCTGATAAGTAATTTTAATTTAATTATTTCTCAAACTTTCTTCCTCAAACATCGATTATTACAGGTTAACCTAAAGCAATCGAGTAAGACACTTATTAAATTATAATTAAAAACTTATAACAAATTAATTATTATACATCACTCTTATAACTAATTATATATAATCCTACTGTTTTGAATTCACTCAAAGCACACGAAAACAGGTCCATTTCCTCAGCCATGAGGTTGAGAACCCGGTTGGCACGGGACAGCAACCGGGTTCGCCTTCCCGGATCCACAAGCAGACGAGGCCTACGCCGCCGCTCCACATACCCCCGCGGGACACAGAGGCCCAAGAGACACAATACATCCGCGTGGTGCACCCTACCTATGAGCACCTTGAATACGTATGTCACCAGAGCCATCGTCCTCCTAACCCTCAGCTCATTGTACCCAACCATGCCCAGAATGACCAGAGAGGGATACATGAGCGGGTAGAACGGATAAACACCACACAAGCGCAAGTACAAATATCTGATGAACTTATTTTGAATGCGCTCCAGCATGAGAACATATTTATTTTATATGGAGCCCAGATGACTGCGTTCCATTCCAGTTGAGACCGGACCAAGGCGTTAAACAGTGTTACAATTGCACTATGTTTGTGAACTTGTTCACCCGCGCAGCAGGAAACCAAGATTCCTAAATGCCTTTTGCAGCATTTCACTATGAACTCGCGGTAGGTAAGATGTGAGTTCATGGTAACGCCCCAAATCCCGACTTCCGTTACTCGCTGTCAAGGGAGTACCGTACACCTTATATTCGTGTTCAACAATGTTACGTGCTCTGTTGAACGAATTATGACGCACTTTGACACGTTGAACCTAAGGCAATTAACGTCATTCCAAACCACGACTCTATCAATGTCCTGTTGTAATCTTTGACAATCTTGCCTATTCCTAATATTCCTTGCAAGCTTGAGGTCGTCGGCAAACAACAGACACATGGCATGCCTCACAACCACCGGCAGGTCATTCACCATGAGGAGGAACTGCAGCGGGCCCAGGTTACTGCCCTGCCCACTCCGGACCTCGCATAATAAGTCCGATGACCGATGACCCTCGAACTCCAAGTATTGCCGCCTGTCCTTCATGTAGCTGGCAAAAAACGCTAGTAGATGAGGAATGAAACCAAATCCAGCCAGCTTCGCCAGCAAGACGTCATTATCGACGAGATCGAATGCCTTCTGGTAGTCAAAATATGCGCCATCCACTTGGGATCCGCTATTTACCAATGGAACTATGTCAGATACGTATGACAACAGATTACTCGTGGTACCCCTGGCCGGCCTAAAACCATGTTGCGCATCTGTTAGGTGGACCTGCACCTGCTCATAGACCTCTTTATAAATCGCAGTTTCGAAAACCTTCGCGAAAGCTGAGGGTACCGCCACTGGCCTGTGTCCCTCCACACCGCCCATCGAGTTCCCCTTCGGTACCGGGACCACTCTGGTAGTCTTCCATGTCTCGGGAAACAAAGCCATCTTCAGGCAACCATTGAATATATGTAGGAAAAGCCCCCGCGAGAGCGAGCCGACAATCCCAAAGCAAATAGGGCGGCACCCCATCAGGCCCCCGCCGACCACTTGGGCTTCAGGCAGCCCAGCGCCCGCACCACGTCCCGCAGCGTTAGCTGAGGAAGCTGAACGCGCACCGCGCCGCCCAAACCACCCGCGGACGCCATGGCCGCCGCCACGTCAAGACTGGGCGCCTGCTCACGGTACACGGACTCAAAGTACCGAGAAAATTCCGCAGCACACTCCCGACCCGACAGGGCAATGCCATCCCTAGTGATCGGGCTGCTATTTCTTTGTCCTCTTTTTGACTTAACATACTTCCAAAAGGCCTTAGGATCTTCTGCAAGATGTTCTTGCACACGACATTCATACTGATCTCCAGCCACTCGGATCATCTCTTTTACCTTAGCCCTACACCTCGAGTAACATTCATAATCACATTCTAGTTTAGAACGCTTATATTGTCTGTGTAGTGTAGCCTTTACTTTAATATAATAACTTAGTCGTGTATAACATTTTTCTTATTTAATTTTATTGTATAATTATTCGTCGGTACTATTGTGTCATTTAATGTATTGTAGAGTTTCAAGAAAAGATTATTATTATTATATGTGATTGGTGAAAGTGATCAGCAACTCGTATTAGGAGTCTCAAATTACAATATCATCATCAGCCTGTCTGAATCCACTGTTGGACATTAGCCTCCCCCTAATGACGTGTACGTGTGGTGTGAGGGCCAACCCGTTTATCTCTTTGAAAATTTGGCAGGATTTAGTGAACATTCCAAAACAATTGTGCAACTTGGAATCTGATTTTGTGAAAGTCAATTAAGGGAGTAAAAGCCTAAAAAGTTGGGCTCTTAATTCTCACGTAGAGGATTGAGAGTCCACCCGTACCTGGCGACTATGCACACTAAGAAAAAGTCTTTACGACTAAATGTAAGTCATTTGCAACCATAAAACGCTATTGTACCCAAAATATCTTCATTTAAAATGGGGCCCTCAATCCTCACACTCCTGATAGTTCATAACGAAATTGTGGGCGCTGGTAATAAGGAAAACTCCAGAATTGGTGGTGTCACGTAGTTAGTATATTTTTTCTCTTTTTCTGTCTAATTGACAACGTTATTATACAAACAGGAAACATAGACAAAAGATAAAAGATACATATTATTATATTAGGTCCATCGTCCACATTCTCCCCCCCCATTGCACGGAGATAAGTAGTGCAATATATATGGCGTGTCATCATTATTGACTTTTTAAAAACGGGGCCACTTTGACTATAGGTCTAGTCAGTAGACCGTTGGCTGTGCGGACTTCTACCACTCTTGTTCGCCCATCCACTCCTGGAAAAGTTTTCTGAACGATGCCTTTTAACCAGACATTCCTTGGGAGATTTGGCTCAAGCACAACAACGACGTCACCGGTTTCTAGTTGAGTGCCTTCTTGCTGCCACTTTTTTCGAGGCATGAGCGTGGGCAGATACTCCTTTAACCACCTTGACCAGAACATGTCAGTTAATCTTTGAGCTGTTCGCCACTGTTTTCGCATGTGAATGTCACCAACGTCAAATATGCCAGGAGTAGGTAATGCTGATGATGATCCTAACAAGAAATGGTTCGGTGTAAGCGCTTCTTGAGAGTCCGATTGCACTGAAACATGAGTGAGAGGTCTGCTGTTCACTATATTTTCAACTTCTGCAAGTACAGTCAGAAGTACTTCTTCTCGCGGAGCCCGTTCATTTAGGATTATGTAAAGTGAAGTTTTTACACTTTTTATTAGTCTCTCCCAACATCCACCCATGTGTGGACTAACTGGGGGAATAAATTTCCAATTAACGCCCTTATTTGCCAACTCAGTTTGTGATTCTTCCTGTAAGGCTTTGAATGATTTTCGGAGCTCTTTTTCAGCGCCGCGTAGGTTGGTCGCATTGTCTGACAGCAAAAGCTTTGGCCAGCCTTTTTTCGCAGCCATGCGGCGTAAGGCCATTATAAAGGAGTCGCTCGTAAGGTTAGCAGCTAGCTCGATGTGGATTGCTCTTATAGTCATACAAGTGAATAAAACACCATAGCGTTTCACTCTGCTCCGTCCTTGAGTAACTTCCATTGGTCCAAATAAATCTACTCCACAGTTAGTGAACGGCCGTTGATGGTGAGCAAATCTTTCATTCGGTAAATCGCTCATTCTCTGCGGAATCGGCATTGCTCTTCGCATTCGGCAAATGAGGCAGTCAGCTGCAATTTTTCTAACAGTGGGACGAAGTCGTATAATCCAATACTTTTGTCGCAGCTCATTCACTACCGTCTCATTATTTCCATGAGCAAACTTGTTGTGAAAATGTTGAACAATCAACCTTGTTATATAGCTGCTCCCATCTAAAATGATCGGGTTGCAAATTAGACGCTCATTTCCAATTCGACTGTTCATGCGTAACAAGCGGTCTCTGTCAATGTATGGAGTAAGGGTTAAAAGTTTGCTCTTCGAATCGATCGCTTTTCCCTGCTCGAGTGCCATAAATTCTGTTGAGAAAGCTTGTGCTTGCGCGTGACGAAGTAACAAATTCTCAGCCTCCTTCATGAGCTCGGTCTCAACTGTTGGTTTCTTTTGACACATTTTGACAAATTTGATCGCAGTCATCGTACTCCGCTGCAGACGAATCCACGAAGAAAACCTTTCTGGGTCTGGTAGTGGCAAATCAAGGTTGGCTATAGGTATTAATAGCACTTTTTCAATTGTAGTACAGTCAAAGGTACCAGGCGGGAGCACAGGCCATTTTTGTTGAGGCTCGAGTAGGAAATTGGGTCCACACAACCACTCACTACTTGCCGTAATCTCGTGAGTATTTACTTTGGTGGCGATGTCTGCGATATTATTGCTTGTTGGTACGTATTGCCATTCCTCTATGTTAGTAAGTTCGTCAATTTCTCCCAACCTGTTCGCTACAAATGTTTTTTGATCTTTCCTGCTATTTATATTTTTAATCCAATTTAGTACGATGGTTGAGTCCGTCCAAAAAAAACCTTTTCTTCGGCTTTATTCTGTGCTCTGTCATTATTGTTTGAGCCATTCTAACAGGCAAGCACTGCTGCTTGGAGTTCTAGCTTCGGAATTGTGATCGGTTTAACGGGAGCGACTCTAGACTTGCACATTATGAAGGACATATCCACTTTTTCTCGTACGGACCTCCGCCAGTATGCAACCGTTGCCATTCCTGTGGGTGCAGCGTCACAAAACACGTGAAGTTCGAAAAGTGCATTGTTATTGTTCTTACGACTGAAATAACTCCGAGGTATGTTGAGCTCTCGAATGGCAAGTAACTGTTTCAACCAGGCCTGAAAAACTGTCCATTGTTCATTATCTAGTTCATCATCCCATTTCATATTTGATTTCCAAAGATTTTGTAAAATAATTTTGCCTTTCATAGTAATCGGTGCAAGGATTCCGAAAACATCATAAATTGACATGACAATTTTTAATAGTTCTCGCTTTGTAGGTCTTTTTCTGAGACTAATTATTTCTTCAGGTATGTGTTTGAGACTCAAATCATAACCAAAAACATCAGCTGCTGGATACCAAAGCAAGCCAAGGGTTCTTTCAGTGGCGTTTACGCTGATGACGTGTCCATCTTTCATATTGCTACTCAGAGTCCCTTCAGGCAAAGATCGGAGCACGTCTGGCCGATTACTCATCCAGTTCCGGATTTCAAAGTTTCCTTGTTTGTGAATGTCATATACTTGTTTGACCAACTTTTCTATGTATGATAAGTCGTCGTGGCTGTCTATGTAATCATCAACATAATGACTCATCTTGATTGCTCTGACAGCATCGGGCATCTCGTTCTGGAATCTTTCAGCGTTTTTGTTTTTTACATATTGGGCAACAAAAGGAGAACAGTTCGCGCCAAAAATCAATGACGTCATAGCGTAATGACTCAACGAGTCTGTTTCGCAATTTCTCCATAGAAACTTAAGTGCATGTTGATCCTCTTCACGGATTTTAACACGGAGAAACATGTCTTTTATGTCGGCTATAACAGCAAACTTGCCCTTCACGGAATCTCATCATTATGCCCACAAGTGACTGCAGTAAATCAGGGCCTTGAAGTAAGTAATCGTTCAGTGAACGTCCTTGACTGGTGGCAGCAGCATCAAACACCAATCTCAGTTTCTTTTTGTTGACGTTAAAAACCCCAAAGTGAGGCAAAAACCACTCACGAGAAATTGGTTTTTCGCCTGCTTGTATCAACCTGGCGTAGTCGTTTTCGAGCAAATGTTGGATTCTCTCTCGATAGCTAAAAGAAAAGTCTTTGTTCAGGCGCATCTTTTTCTCAACTCCATTAAACCTTTTTATAGCGTTTGGGTATGAGTTTGCTAGGGCCTCTTCAGACTTCCACGGAAGCCCCACCTCCCACTGCCCATTGATCAACTTTGCAGTTTGCTCCAATATATTAAGAGCTTGTTTATCGACAGGTCTTTCTCGGGGCTTTGTAGAAACTCCAATCGATTCAAAGTCAAAGTATTTCTCGACACACTTATGGAGATCAACATCGTTTTTGTTTTCGTAGGCGTTTCCCGACGTAAACAAAGCTTGCTCGTATTCGTTACGATTTAAAGGCACGTTTCCATGAATGCACCAGCCGAGTCGTGTCTTCGTAGCACATGGTGTATTTTTGCCTTTTGTTATTATTTCCAATGGCATGATGAGGTCATAGTTATCCTGACCTATGAGGATTTCAGGCTTTGCGTTTTCACATACGATGTTCAGGTGAGCCAAGTGATCGAATGCACTGGTGTTTATCGAGCCGACTCTCTGTACTGGTAAGTCTAACTCGTGGACTTTCTGAGCAGTCAACGTGAAGCTGTTACCGTTCTTTATATTCGAAACCTTACATTGGATAAGTTCACTTTCACAAACCGTCTTCGTATTTAGGGCTCCACATATGCTCAAGATCCGTTTTTCCTCCTTTCAGTTGTAGTTGATCAGCAAGTTTTGCTGACATGAGAGAAATAGAGGCTCCATCATCAAAGATTGCATGCGTAATAATCGCTCCGACAGGGCCATGGATCTTTACAGGAACTACTTTGAGCAATACAGACGAGTATGACTTGTTATTTAAGTTATTTACTACCTCTTGTTCAGATTCGTTGCTTTCATTTGAATTTTCAGGAACAGTCAATAGGGTTGTGCTCTTTTGTGACCAGTGCAGTAGTCTGTGATGGGCCATTCCACAGTTATCATAGTCACATAAAGGTGCTGAACATTGTGAATCTCTCGAATGACGTGACAGACATTTGAAACAAAGCTTCTGCTGTTTGACAAACTGCCAACGGTTTCTGCGCATTGCGTGTCTGAATTTGATACAGTCTTCCAAAGAATGATTCTCCGGGCGTCGGCAAAATCTGCATGTAGTTGTAATTTGTTTTTTCCTCAGAGCTCGTTTGGAAGACCACTTTATTCTGTGTTGGACGGCTTGTTGATGGTGACTGATTTAAGGAAGCTAAACCAGCTGCTGTCACTTTCATTGCCTCCGTGTACAAAAATTCTGAAATTAATTCCATCTTACTTTTAGGTCCATGGTGCTCATAGGCAAAATCAGTCCACTTTGATAGAAGGCCACTTGGACATTTGATCAAGACCGCATTCACTAATTCAGGGCTTCGTAGGTAGTCGTCTTGTTGCATGGCACGTATTGCGGCCACAAAGTTTCTTACTTTGATAGCAAAAGCTATGAGCTCAGTGTGGTAACGTTCAGGCAGCGGAGGCAATTTCTTCATTTGAAGTACGATCTTTGAAATGATTACCTCCGGCATGCCGTAGCGAAGCTCAAGCGTTTCCATGACGGTTTCAGGGCGATGTATTGCCAATCAGAAGGGCTTTGACCGTTTCTCGTGCCTCACCTTGCAAACTGTTACTCAACCTTGTGATTTGTTCGGCTGGTGATAGCTTACACATGTTTGTCAAGTCCTGGTATTGCGTTTTGAAGTGAAGCCATTCTAAGGGGTCTCCTGAAAAATCCTTTAGTCGTTTGGGGGCTGCCATACGTGTAAGCATTGTCTCCTGCGTTTCGTTGGATTTTCTTACTAACGTGCTTAACGTTTCAGCAAGCCTTTCCATGCAACTTCCGTAGCCAGGGTTATAGGGTGACGGATCAGATTTATAACAGGTATCACCGTAACGCTCGCAGTTGTCGAGCCACTCTTCGCAGGCTCGTGAAGATACGGCTGCAGAGCTGTGTTGTGAGGCCTCGTGATCATTGTTTGACCTAGCTTCTGACTGAGCTTTTGATGGACCTTTTGACCG
Organism: Leucoptera coffeella; assembly: GCA_030578115.1. Lineage (NCBI taxonomy): Eukaryota > Metazoa > Arthropoda > Insecta > Lepidoptera > Lyonetiidae > Leucoptera > Leucoptera coffeella. The sequence continues at coordinate 29,122 of JAMBLF010001639.1, forward strand.
AGCTTCTGATTGCTCATCTAACTCGGCCAATTGCAGGGCTAGTTTTTTTTTAACTAATTCAGCCTCGCGTGCCGCCTGCGCCTTTTCGCGTTCTGATTCTAAATTCGCTAACTCGATTGCAGCCTCTAATTGCAACCTTGCCCTTTGCGTGACTGTGCTACTTTTTGAGCTGGAATGCGTTACCTCAGTACCTCGTTCAGTATTTGCCTTCCTTGCGGCGCTCCGTGTGCGCACGCCTGTGTGCTTCTTCGCAGACGCGGCCTTAGCGGATGCCGTTGACATGATTGCCGGCGTAAAGGACCAAATGTGGGCGCTGGTAATAAGGAAAACTCCAGAATTGGTGGTGTCACGTAGTTAGTATATTTTTACTCTTTTTCTGTCTAATTGACAACGTTATTATACAAACAGGAAACATAGACAAAAGATAAAAGATACATATTATTATATTAGGTCCATCGTCCACAGAAATTTTATCATAAACCTTTTCATACAGTAACTATTTGTTGACCTATGTGTTACACAATAAATTGTGAATAATCGTGAAAGCAAGAATGGGGCCGTACCTCTCGGTGTTTCGAAGTTATGACCTCGGTACTATTCGGGCCCTCGATCCGCCACTTTTTTTGGTTTTTAGTTTTATATCTCTTAAACTACGACAGAAATTACAAAACGCAAAATTATATCATTTAGTGAAAAAAATGTGCAACAACTGGCACGTTTAAGGGCAGCTACAAGACCAAAGTCAGGGGCGTAGTTCGTATATATTGATTCAGTGCCATTAAAAGTAGAAGAATTAAGTGTAGAGTATCAAGTGTTTTACAAAGGTTTCTGATGAATACTTTCTGAAAAATAAATTAAGGTCACTTACTTCACATTCCCCTCTGATCTCCTTTACAAGCAGTTGTCTCTTAAATCCACGATAGAATAATCAACTAATAATATACAGTGCAAAAATTATCTGTGTGAAGCTTAATGTGCAACGTTTTGAGTGACGCGTGATGCGTGTAGCTTGACTTGCTGTTCGTTGTTTCACCCTGTCTAAGCTGCAGAGCCCAGTAGCGCGAGTGAGACACATAGTGCCTTTGTTCAGTGAGCGCTCGGGCACGTCTGGCTGGACTGAGGCCACATTCCTTAGGTCAGATAATAAAGGGGCTATTAGTGTACAAATCTATCCGTATTTTTCGGAATGCCTTTAAATAGAACCCCTAACTCTTCACCGGACTTATCTCGCTTGTCCATCACGCAACAGTCCATGGAAACTGGAAATGGGTCTGATGGCTCCTCATCGCTTGGCTTTGTTACTATTAGAAACAAAAAGCTAGACATCAACAAGTTATTTGAGGGCATCGCTAAGTTGCAGAGTACTGTGGACAGGATTGAGGCCCAGAATAATGATCTTCGCAGTGCTGTCTCTTTCTTATTTGATAGTTATGATGCTCTGATAAAAAAATTGAGACCTTGGAGCGTGAGAAAGAAGAAGATAGACGCTGCCTACAACAGATGGAGGAAAGACTAGATGCGTATGAGCGTAAATCGTGCTCGACCGGTGTTGAAATACGCAATATACTAGTAACCTCCAATAAAGAATCTAAGGCAGACTTGTGCGATGCTATCATGAAGGTGTCCGCTGCTGTTAATTTGAAGGTGCATCAAAGTGATATCAGAGATACCTTCAGGGTGAAGTCGCGGAAGCTCGAACACCGGACCGGTTATTGTGGAGTTTTGCTCCACTTTTAAAAAGGACGAGTTTTTGGGAGCTATAAAATCATATAACAAGGCTAAATCATCTAAGCTGAATACTGAGTGCCTGTCGCAGAAGGTTCCCGTAAAGCCACTCTTTGTTTCCGAGCTCTTGCCAAATAAGCTGAGGAACGTGTTTTACCTAGCCAGGATGCTTGCCAAAGAAAAGGGCTATGCTTATTGCTGGACCTCTCGTGGTCTCATATACTTGCGTAAAACGAATGGAGCTCCTTTTAAGGAAGGACTCTAACTACAGGAGTGGTAAAAAGCGGACTTCGCAAAAAAATGCGAAAATTTGTACAAAATAGAGGAGGCCACGTTGAGCACGAACTGTAAATATTGTACATCTTTTTTTTATAATAATTGTTAACTGTTAATTAAATGTTCATTTTTTACTAATCTCCCGTTTTATTTAACTCTATCTTATTTATTATTTTTATTATTAGGTCGAAATATGATTAGATTGAATACATGTGGAATGTTTTGAAATAAAACCCTAGATTGTTATACCTCGTTGGATAGCTGATGAAACGTAAATATTATCTAGCACATCTGCAGAACAAGTGCCATTTTATTTTTTTCGAATATCCTGTAGAGAAAAATTAACTACGTAAATTTTTAATTATTTTTTTCATTTTCAATCGTATACCACGACCTACTCAGTCAGCTTATGTACTATTTTAGTTATTAATCTTATAAAACATTTAATCTAGCTTATAAATAAGTAAAAATAATAATGATAAAAGTCGCAAATTAATAAAAAAATAATAATAGTAAAAAGAACAACTATTTTGATAAAAAATACTTAAACTCAAATATCTCAAAAACGGTTAGGTTTTGGTTGGGGTGTTCCATAGTGAAATTAATCAGATATGATGTGTGCTACACGCCCTTAACGGGAATAGGTCGACTTCACTAGTAACCCTGTATACAGGATGGCGCATTCAAAACGGTCAGTATGGGAAAGTCGGAAACTATAAGAGATACGAAGATTTGTTCTTAGGAACCATGTCACCGATTTTGATAAAAAGAAAAACTGCATTCATACTTTCTTTCAAAAAACTAAAGTATGCCAAAACAAGGCATTTTATTAATTTTCCACACCATGTTTCATAGAGACATTTACAGCTTAAGACCTACACAATCAATATTTAATAAGAAAAAGTGAAAAGGGCCAATTTATTTTTTCAAAGCAACCGGGTTCGATTCCCGTACTGAATACAGTTGTTTTTTCAAAGAAAGTATGAATGCAGTTTTTATTTTTATCAAAATCGGTGACATGGTTCCTAAGAACAAATCTTCGTATCTCTTATAGTTTCAGACTCTCCCATACTGACCGTTTTGAATGCGCCATCCAGTATATATATATATATTGAGAAGTCACAGTCAGTATACTTATTGTCTTAAACACATTTCTTAAATACTCACGAGAGCCCATACGGTAGATCGAGCGAATGGCTCTCTTCTGCAGCACAAATACTGCATTGATATCATAACAAATAATGCAATTGTAATAAGACAAAATGTTAGGTTTACTTCGCCAAATGTTAGGAGTTCAACTACAAGCATCGTAATTAATAATGTGGCTTTAGATATTTTGGTGTCCGCTACCTTCTTGGGAGACACAATGGACTCGAAATTACAGTTTAATGAGCACATCGGTGGTCTGGCGAAAAGGTTAAGTTCTGCAGCCTTTGCGGTTAGGAAAATAAGACACTTGACTGACGTGAATATAGCGAGACTTGTTTATTTTAGTAATTTCCATTGCGTCATGTCATACGGGCTTCTTTTGTGGGGCAATTCTGCTGATATTAATGCAGTATTTGTGCTGCAGAAGAGAGCCATTCGCTCGATCTACCGTATGGGCCCTCGTGAGTATTTAAGAAATGTGTTTAAGACAATAAGTATACTGACTGTGACTTCTCAATATATGTAATACAGGGTGGCGCATTCTTAATTATGAGAAATGCTTAGTATATTTAGACGATTTAATCTGGTTTGGAAGAAATTTGGAAATTCATAATAAAAACTTACAAGACGTTTTTGAAAGATTGCGAAAAGTTAATTTAAAACTTAACCCTTCCAAATGTAGTTTTTTAAGAAAGAAATATTAAATTTAGGTCATATCATATCAAATAGTGTCATACAACCTGATCCAGAAAAAGTTTACAGTAAAAAATTATCCTCGTCCTAAAACTTGCGAAGAGGTTAAGAGATTTGTAGCTTTTGTAAACTACTATAGGCAGATTGTAAAAATTGCACACTCTTTAAATGCACTTTGTAAGAAAAATGTTTCTTTTATTCGGAATGACAAATGTCAAAAGGCATTTGAAAAACTTTGAGAAAAAATTATATCACCTCCCATTTTACAATATCCTAATTTCTCAGACGACAATGCCTTTGTTCTTGAAACAGATGCTTCCAATTATGCTATAGGTTCTATTTTAGCGAATAAAGATGGTCATCCTGTAGCATTCGCTTGTAGAAGTCAGAATAAAGGTGAAAAGAACTATCCAGTGATAGAGAAGGAATTATTGGCAATAGTATGAGCAGTGAAGTATTTTCGCCCTTACTTATATGGTCGATATTTTAAAATTCAAACAGACCATAAACCGCTTATATATCTTTTCAATATGAAGGATCCGTCAAGTCGACTAATTAAGTTTAGACTTGCTTTAGAAGAATATAACTTTGATGTAGAATACGTTAAAGGTAGTAATAATAACGCTGCAGACGCTTTGTCTCGTATATCGATAAATGAACTAAAAGAAATGAATGATAATGCAATTAACGTTTTGACACGGGCACAGTCTAAGAAAATTATAAAATCTTCAGATGATAGTAGGGTACCCTCAGATAGTTGGATTTATCAACCAAAGGTAGAAAGGACACAGTTTAAAAGTAAAGAATCTGTAGAACTAATATTTACGGATAAAGAAAATTATAATAAAATGACAAATGAAGGACTTGTAAGTCATGAAAGCGTAGTATTGTGTTACGTGAGAAGTAAAAGAACACTTTATATAAAATTCCTAGAATCTCGATCACAAATTATACGAGGTGAGTTTGTGAGAGAACTGGACAAAATCTGTATCGATATGAATATAGAAGAAATTTCTATAGTTATAAGAAAAGGTAGTGAAGATATTATTAATAAATTACTAGAAGACATAAATAAACAAAAAGATAGGTCCGGTCTACGTATCTGTATAATTAAAAGTGTTGAAACCATAAATAACAAATATGACAGACGAGTAATATTAAATGATTTTCATTTACTTCCCAGTAATGATTTTCATTTACTCGTCGATAATGACGTTTTGCTGGCGAAGCTGGCTGGATTTGGTTTCACTCCTCATCTACTAGCGGTTTTTGCCAGCTACATGAAGGACAGGCGGCAGTACGTGGAGTTCGAGGGACATCGGTCGTCGACTTATTTTGCGAGGTCCGGAGTGGGGCAGGGCAGTAACCTGGGCCCGCTGCAGTTCCTCCTCATGGTGAATGACCTGCCGGTGGTTGTGAGGCATGCCAGGTGTCTGTTGTTTGCCGACGACCTCAAGCTTGCAATGCATATTAGGAATAGGGAAGATTGTCAAAGATTACAACAGGACATTGATAGGGTCGTGGCTTGGAATGACGTTAATTGCCTTAGGTTCAACGTGTCAAAGTGCGTCATAATTACGTTCAGCAGAGCACGTAACATTGTTGAACATAAATATGAGGTGTACGGTACTCCCTTGACACGAGTAACGGATATCCGAGATTAGGGCGTTACCCTGAACTCGCACCTTACCTACCGCGAGTTCATAGTGAAATGCTGCAAAAGGGCATTTAAGAATCTTGGTTTTCTGCTGCGCCGCGTGAAGAAGTTTACAAACATAAGTGCAATTATAGCACTTTATAACGCCTTGGTCCGGTCTCAACTGGAATGGAACGCAGTTATTTGGGCTCCACATGAAAATAAATATGTTCTCATGCTGGAGCGCATTCAAAATAAGTTCATCAGATATTTGTACTTGCGCTTGTATGGTGTATATCCGTTTTACCCGCTCATGTATCCCACTTTGCTCATTCTGGGCATGGCTGGGTACAATGAGCTGAGAGTTAGGAGGACGATGACTCTGGTGACATACGTGTTCAAGGTGCTCATAGGTAGGGTGCACCACGCGGATGTATTGTGTCTGTTGGGCCTCTGTGTCCCGCGGGGGTATGTGGAGCGGCGGCGTAGGCCTCGTCTGCTTGTGGATCCAGGAGGGCGAACCCGGTTGCAGCGCGATGCGCCACTGTCCTGTGTCATTCGGGTTCTCAACCTCATGGCTGAGGAAATGGACCTGTTTTCGTGTGCTCTGAGCGAATTCAAAACAGTAGGATTATATATAATTAATTAGTTATTAGAGTGATGTATAATAAGAAATTAGTTAAAAGTTTTTTTATATTTTAGGTTAAACCTGTAATAATCGACGTTTGAGGAAGAAAGAATAAATAAATAACTTTGACTCTGCTATAGGAGCACTTAATGACGACTTGAAACGAGTATATGACTGGTCGGTTGACAACTGCTTCGTTCTCAACCCTTCAAAGACTAAGTACATCGTGCTGGGCAGCCAGCGAATGGTGTCCGGAGTTGTTTCCCGACGATCAGGTATTATTATTGACGATGTTGTCATTGACAGGGTTGAGGAGGCTCGAAGCCTGGGCGTCGTGGTGGATAGTGGGATGCGTTTTGAGAGACACGTCTCGCAGCTGGTGTTTGCATGTTTCTATCGCTTAAGGGTTTTATACCAAAGCCGCGCGTTTTTAATTGTGGACATGAGAATAAAGCTATGTGAAGCGTTGGTTTTGTCAAAGCTAAATTATGCTTTGGCAGCGTACGGTCCGTGCCTCTATAAAAAATCTCGTAGGCTTTTACAACGTGTACAAAATGCGTGCGCCCGGTATTGTTTTCCCATTCCGCCCCGAACCCATGTTTACCGTACCTCGATAATACTCATACTTAATATTGAATCACGACAAAAACTTCTACTTAGTTGCTTACTTTTTGCCATTATTCATAACAAACAACCGAAATATTTATTTAATAAACTGACGTGGCGATCCCAGCAACAAAAATCGACCCGTGATTGTGTACCACCGCTTGTTCTGCCTCGCCATCGCACCACCGCTTTCAGAGGAGCTTTTAAGTACGCCGCCTCCAAATGTTGGAACAATATTCCTCCACCAATCAGAAAACTGACGTCTAGAGCGAAATTCAAACGTTCTGTCCGGGATCATTTGCTCTGCCAGTAAAGGGAGGCGGCTGCTCCTTCTGTTGCGTCGTACTAGCCACTGATTTCGTGCTGCCACTTGACTTTATTATAATACATTGTATATATTAATTATAAATTATCTATATAAATATATTTATAATATTTTTAAGTAACCATATTATAGAATGTTTATCGGTTTTCATATCTTAGTTAAATTTCATATGTATTTATTTTGAATATTTAATTTATACACTATTTCACTATTCTTCATAATATAAACGTTGCCCTCCAATGGTTCCGACATAAGACCAGCGTTGCATTTGCTATCAAACGCAACATACCCAGCTGAGTTGGAACCCTTTTGCTGCGACAATAACATGCACAAGTTTTATCCTCTAGTTTGTAAGTTTCAATTGTAAACGTTTTGTATTGTGTATGTTTTTGTGACTGTAAATAAACGCTTTTATGATTATTATTAATTCATCTCGTACACTAGTTTAAAATCACTATTCTGTTGCCACAACCTTATCTCTTTCGTTGCACAAACAGAACTAAGGAAATAAACTACCACAATGTATTAATAACGAATTTAGAAACGTTAAACTTCGCGTAGAGCCAGTGGACACGCACAACGCGTTCATTTTTTCTAATTCGCAGAGCCGCGGACACGCCTAGCGTATTCATGACCGTTTGTATGGCGGCTCCGCTAGGTAGACGCTGAAAAATGGCGCGGTGTCGAATGAGTTAAATGGAATATCCAAGGTGAACAGCCGCCGGCTGGATGTGGTGCTCTCGGACATGCCGGGCGTCGCGGTGGCCGAGGCGGCACTGCCGTTGCTAGACATAGACCCACACCACCCGCCGTTGCGTGTGCGACTGCCTAGTGCGCGTTCGCGAGAGCGCCGCCAGTCGGTGCGGCCACACCCATTAGGATTGCCTGAAACGGGCGGCGTGTGGGAACTTCTACTTACTGAGCTCGGCGCATGGAATTTTAATAAGTGCAATTTCGCGGATCTTTATTCGTGTATAGCCAGGGCGGAGTGGTCGAGCTTGTATGGAGTTAAAGACCCCATGGGCGCATTGGATTACCTTTATGACAAAGTAGTGCCCAGCGAGGGGGCGGCCTAGGCCAGGCGTAAGGCGCGAGTATCCCGAATGGTTTGCCGTGAACATAGTACGCGCCGTGAAAGAGAAGTCAATACTCCATAGGCGGCTTAAGCGCTCCGGTACTGCGGCCGATTAAGATGCTTTTTCTCGGTGTAGGGCGCAGCTTAAGGTGAGTATTGACAACGCGTTTCGTGCCTATCAGACACGATTGGAGCGTGGCTTAGAGAGCGACCCAAGTACGCGCTCGCCTTTACGCGCCCGCTCCTTTACGTTTTCAACTTGCTGCTCATTCACCAAACATGTCCAGAATGCTGGAAGCTCTCCATGGTCGTGCCGATACAGAAGGGCGGGCCGGCGACGTGTGCCTTGAGCTACAGGCCGGTGGCTATTTTGTCAACGTTCAGGCCGGCGCACAGCGTGGCCACCAACCTCATGTACTTCATGAACTGCGTGGCTCCTAGGGTGGACGCTAGTGGGCTGGTGGATGTGGCGTATTTTGATTACAGGAAGGCCTTCGACACGGTCGATAATGACGTTTTTCTGAGGAAGTTGGCTGGGCTTCATTCTTCGTCGGTGCGCCCACTTTAACAGTCCCGGGGTGATAGGGCGCCAAATTGAATACTGGATCTATATTTTTATATCAAAATAAAATAAACTGTTAGAATTCTTAATTCAAACAAAAAAATCACTTTTTAGCAATCATGATGCTTTATTCAATTAATTACATTCGAAGCTTAAGTGGTTTTTAAAATGAAGTTTTATAGTGATGATGACGCATGTGGAGACGACAATGAGAGCGTTTTTCAGATGCCTATATACACAAAAGACTACTATTTGGATGTCTCAATGTAACGGTACGGGCAGGAATAACTCTAACTGGCACAACTGAACTTGATCTTCATCTTAAGCTAAGGCGCAATAACAGCCCAGCGATACACCCCATATCGTCACACCCCATGTGGAGCCATATGCACAACGTGTAGCTCCTAGATTTCTGTTGATGCAGAAGAATGGCAACTTCTTCCCGGCATCTCGTAGAAGGCGTCTAAGGGACTAAGGGTCAAAGGAATCTATAGAGCCATGGGCTAGCAACCTTTCACTAATATTCCATATGACATCCCCTAGATTCATGCTAAAAAATGGCCAAGAAGATCGTGTTATGTACTTTCCTACACGAGACGAACTTCTTGGTCAGTTGGATTAGAAGAAGTGCATCTTTTTTAATATATAATATGTTGTAAATGTGTTGCAGGGTGCTTGACACGATCTTAACTGAATACGATTTCGTAACACACCGTCTCGTCCTGTGCGTCCTTTACGTGCAACACGCGCCAGGCAACGCCAAGTTCCTCATGGACTACATCAACAAGAACCCCGCCAAGTTCGTCGAAGCGTGAGTTTACTTATTATCTTCATACATACATATACACTGCCAGGCCATCGCCCAATGCATTCCATTTACCCCTCGCCCCTAATCGCCACCTTCGACATGTCTGAAAGAACGGCAGCTAGTTAGTTTTTACTTCCCAGGCTAGCACGAGACCTAACAATAAGAACCTATAACTGCCATGTCTGAATGAGTAGTATTTTGATGTGGTTCAGTCCTTGACGGGGCTTGACTCTGCATCAAGAGGCTTCGAACCCCGGAGTATGTACCATGGAAGCTAAGTTTTCTTATGCATTTGTCATGCATGTTGATGGTAATATGATTCTGTGTCTTATCAATCCATCAATTAATTTGCCTATCTCAGTTCACTGCTGGACGTAGGCCTCTCCAAGGTTACGTCACAAAACACGAATTCACGTCACACAAAAGACGTTTCAAGCCATCGGTCTACCTAGAGGGAGGCGTCCTGCACTACGTATACCGAGACGCGGCCGCCATTCGAGAACAACTTTGCTTCAACAGTCGTCGATTCTATGACAGCCTTGGCCAGCTCACTGCCACTTTAGCTTGCAACATTGTCTATGTCTAAGACTTTGGTTCTCTGCCGGATAATGTCCTTTTGGACTCTGTCCCTTAACTAGATACCCAGCATCGAACGTTCCAGTGCTCGCTGAGCGACATGTAATCGGTGAGCCAGCCCGACTGTTATGTCACACGTCTCGATAACTGATCGAAAAATCTGGTCCTAAGACATTGCGATAGTGGCGACGAGAAGGCATGACGCAGTGTCCCGAATGCTGCCTAGCTGCGCAGTTCTCGAAGCTGTCCCTACCCATATATAATTCGACGTAGCTCAGTTGTTTGGGGTTTGGCTCCGTATCAGTGGGTACAGGGTTCAAATCCCGCTTGAGCATATAGGAATGAAAATGAATTCTAATGAATTTCTATGTACATTTTCGTAATAAAAACACATTACGGAATGCATCGAATTATACGGTGAGGGAAAACATCGTGAGGAAACCTACCTACGTAAAAGTTAGTGCTTGTAAATGGCGACATGGCTGACCACCTGTCACATTGAGTACTGACTATCTGGTCAACACGTTGGTTCGAGGTGTCCATGGAATTACTACCTTCGCAATTGTGGAGATGGAAACCTGAACCTCTGACTACCCCGCAAGGGTTAATGGTCGTGAACGCGTTTGTTATTTGTTTTTGTCTGTCCCGACCTATTTGCAAAGTTTGGCTCAGATAGACATATTCCTTACACATATTCCACTCCTAGCGCTCTCGAGCGCTTCTCCACTGATCGTAATCGGCTCCGTAACAACGTGTTCGTTGGACATGACTTTCGTCTAGTCCAAGTTCATGCGGAGACCGACCGTGAGGCAGCGTTAAAACTGCAGCATTCCCTGCAAATCCTGCAGCGCCTCCGTCATTGTGACGATATCGTCAGCGTCAGATATTGATACCAATCCCAGTCCAATCCAGAGTCTTGAAGACGTCGCTCACTGCGTTTGTAATCAGTTTCGGGGAGACGACATCCCCCTGTCTCACTCCTCTGACCAACTGTATAGGACTCGTCTTTTTCTTTTGGACTTGAACAGATATTGATGCCATGCTGTATAGGCTCCTCAACACCTGCACATAACGCCAATCGACCTAGCACTGCTGCATGGATTCCACAATAACCCAGATCTCGATGGAGTCGAAGGCCTTCTCGTAGGCCACAAAGGCAAGTCACAGCGGCTGGTAATACTCATGGGAGTTCTGTATAACCTGCCGAACTCTGTGAATGCAGCCTACGGTACTCAAATTTTTCAAATCCGGCCTGCTCCGGCGGATGGAAGGCGTCAAATCTTGAGGCCAGACGATTTGTGAGCACTCTCGAGAACAATTTTTAGACGTGGTTTAGGAGCGCGATAGGCCTATAATTATTTAAAAGGGTCTTGTCTCAACAACAACACTTGTTGACAAGTCCTATACAGTTGCTCAGAGGAGTGAGACAGGGGGATGTCATATCCCCGAAACTGTTCACGAACGCACTGGAGGACGTCTTCAAAACTCTGGATTGGACTGGGATGGGTATCAATGTCAATGGCAGATACCTCACACACCTCCGCTTCGCTGACGACATCGTCGTAATGGCGGAGTCGCTGCAGGATTTGCAGGGAATGCTGCACAGTCTTAACGCTGCCTCACGGTCGGTCGGTCTCCGGATGAACTTGGACAAGACGAAAGTCATGTTCAACGAACTCGTTGTCCCGGGGCCGATCACGATCAGTGGAGAGGCGCTCGAAGTGGTCCAGGAATATGTTTACCTGGGCCAGGCTCTGCAAATGGGTAGGGACAGCTTCGAGCGTGAGATTTCCAGAAGAGTGCAGCTGGGCTGGGCAGCATTCGGGAAGTTGCGTCATATCTTCTCGTCGCCACTACCGCAGTGTCTTAAGACCAGGGTTTTTAATCAGTGCGTCCTACCTGTAATGACGTACGGTGCCGAGACGTGGAACATGACGGTCGGGCTGGCTCACCGATTACATGTCGCTCAGCGAGCAATGGAACGTTCGATGCTGGGTATCTCGTTAAGGGACAGAGTCCGGAACGAGATTATCCGGCAGAGAACCAATGTCGTAGACATTGTCTATCGATGTTGCAAGCTGAAGTGGCAGTGGGCCGGTCACGTCTGTCGCAGAACCGACGACCGTTGGAGCAAGGCGGTTCTCGAATGGCGACCGCGTCTCGGTAAACGTAGTGTAGGACGCCCCCCTGCCAGGTGGACTGATGACCTGAAAAAGGTCGCTGGTAGTGGTTGGCTGAGGGCCGCGAGTGATCGTGTTTTGTGGCGTTGCCTTGGGGAGGCCTACGTCCAGCAGTGGACTGTCATAGGCTGATTGATTGATTGATTGATTGTCTCCCTTCTTGAAGAACATGGCCATCACGGTATCCACGCTGTCGCCGTTGGCCGTTGTCCCATTAGCCAAGATGGATTTGCATAGATGGACTTCTACAGGACTGGAGCTCTCCCGCCTTTAGAAGCTCAGAGGTAATTCCGTCTTTGCCGGGAGCCTTCCCATTACGTCTGCGTCGACGAGCGGGAGATCGTCCGTGAAGTGACGCACCAATGTAGCTTTTTGGTCCTTCGCATCGGGTTGAGGCTTCTGGGCATGCGAGGTGTATAGTCGGCCGTAACAGCTCTCAACCTCGGCAAGAATCCCTGGAATTGAAGTGACGGCCTTGCCCTCTGAGGTTTTCAGCTTCGTCGGATTAGTGCTTACCATTCTATTCTTAAAGACTTTCGACCGCCGAATTTGCTCAATGACGTGCTTCGGATAGTCTTCTTGAGACGTTGGGTATTTGAAGCTCCTCCTCTGATATTCCTAGAACATGCCACCTTATATTAATCAGTTCTACTTCCAGTTGCGCCAGGCTTGTACGTCGCCAGGGTCAATTTGTCGCAGCTGTCCGTAACCCGGAGAATCTTAGCACCCCTTGCCCTACCGAAACCGAGGCCCCTGCCGTGGGTCGGAATAGTAGGACGACCTGGAACTGGGGCCATGTGTTTTTGGGTTTTTCCATGTGGGGGTATACTCCTAGGTCAGCGCGCTGGGCTGGCGGATTGGTCTGTGCAGAACGCTCTTCGCACTAGTGACGCTGATGCCCGTCACTGGTCTTATATTTAGCTACGCTTGATATCTAAATTGTTATACAGCCATTTGTCAGCCGCCAGAGCCTCGTTCGCTAGACATCGGGATCCACACCGGGCAGGTGAGGTTGGCTTGGGGCACTAGGGTGATAGAGTGCCCCCTTGCATCCCAAATAATGATGCGTCTTAAATATACATTTATTTAAAGTAGACGCTCACTACAAGTTGCAGTCAATTTGAGCTAATTCGTAGGATCCCCAATCAGACACGCTGGACTACATATCTCATATCCGTACACAGATTGCATTTTATGTATTAAGGAATGAAATACAGTTAAATACATGTATTGTTTTTTCCCATTGGCAGCATCGGCGCTAGGTTCAAACTGGGGACCATCTTCCACCACATCGCCATGAATCTGCAGGTGTCGCAGTTGGATCAGGTGACTCAAGGAACACTTACCTGCACACATGTAGTGTATAAGGAAAGCAAAGCATGCTTCGACGGTTTGGTAGGGCTCGGGCCAATAACACTTATGACAGTGAGATAGACGACATATTGAAAAAGAAAGACGTTACAAGTACCAATAACCGCCGAGTGTGCATGAGGAGGGTTATAGATGAATTGAAGTGAAAGTCGTTTATCGGAAGCGAGAGGAGTTGGGACCCGTGATCTGCATCCACCCCTATGTAGGCAACGGTCGAGGTGTGAATGTATGCATGTGCATAAATGCCTCACATGTGCGTACAAGCATGCTACGCCAGATAAAGGTGACGTTCGGTGAGGAAAAACATCCTGAGGCAATCTAAACATCTCTCGCGATGGCTCAAAGCCAGTGAGCCCATTTTGGCTCACATGAAATTTTACCTATCTTTGTGTTACTACCGATTAGTATTCGTTATAATCTCTCTTCATACTGTTATTTCCCATATTTTTTTGTCTTATTTTAACAAACGAGTACTGAGTATATCTCTCGCACATTTCCAATATTGAAAGAGTGAGAGAGGCCTTTATTATTGTTAAGGTTCGTTCATATTGAATAGTCCTAAAATTTACTTATTATTTAAATTTTCTGTTAGAGTTATATGATATTTTCATAAAGAAATAACAATGAAACCATATTGTAATAGTAAAGATATACATAATTAGTGACCCGAATATACAGGGTGGCACATTCAAATCGGTCAGTATGGGAAAGTCTGAAACTATAAGACATACGAAGATTTGATCTTTGAACCCTGTCACCGATTTTGATAAAAATAAAAACTTTAATTTCAATAGGATTTTATCTCGACGACCTCCGTGGCGTAACCTACTGAACGCTAACCGTGAGGTCCCGGCTTTGAATCTCGATAGAGGCAGAATTAAGAACTACGCTTTGTTTCTGCTTTCGGGTCAGCTCGTTAATTACAACATATGTTATATATGTATTTATCTATCTATAATAAGTATATATTTCTTAAATAAACGTTGACTAGTAGACTTAACACAAGTCTTAAATGTACTTAGCAATATTATTGTTATCTCCCTGTGGTGACCTTGAGAGCGCCATACGCAGAGAGAAAGTTGCAATTAGTTCAAACAAAAACAGTAAAAATAATAATTATAAAATTCAATATCCTAGAACGCGCAATTGTAATATTTAAAGGAAACAAGATATATACAAATTTCCAACTCAGGCCATAAGCTTTAACGAACACCTGCCCAGGTAGGAAGCTTCCTCTTTTCAGGACACAGTGGATTCTACATCCCTATATATAAGAAGAAGGCCACCACGTGCGCACTCCCCGCCTCCCGGGTAGTCCCATTGGCTTTCATCAAATCCTTGAGCGTCTCCAGGAGTGGAGCTCCTCTGGCCCTAGGAAGCTCAGAGGTCATTCCATCTTCCACGGGGGCCTTCCTGTTACTAAGTTGTCCGAGAGCACTCGCAATCTCGTCTGCGTCCACTAGTGGGAGATGGTCAGTGTAGTGGCGTACTAATATCTTTATAAGAAAACGCGTAGACTTTTACAACGTGTACAAAATGCGTGCGCCCGGTACTGTTTTCCCATCCCACCCCGAACCCATGTTTCACGGTACCTAAATAATTCTGACATATTAAATATTGAATCTCGACAAAAACTGCTACTCAGTTGCTTACTTTTTGACATTATTCAAAACAAACAACCGCAATATTTATTTAGGAAACTGACATGGCGATCCCAGCAAGATAAATCGACTCGTGCTTGTGTACCACCGCTTGTTCTGCCTCGCCATCGCACCACCGCTTTCAGGGGAGCTTTTAGGTATGCCGCCTCCAAATGTTGGAACAATATTCCCCCACCCATAAGACAATTATCCTCTAAACCAAAATTTAAACGATATCTCCGGGAACATTTGCTCTGCCAGCAAGAGGAGGCGGGTGCTCCTTCTATTGCCCCTCGGACACTTAATTTATAATACATAATATATCAATTTTAATATTATATAAATAGATCTATATTACTTATACTAAACCTTATTATAGAATAAATTCCGTTTTTAAATCTTTGCATTTGCTATCCACACACGTTATCATATCTTATATCTATGTATATATTTATACTGTTTATTTACGTAGCACGCTATTTAACCATTTTCCTTTAAAATATAAACGTTGCTCTCCAGTGTTTCTGACATAAAACCAGCGTTGCGTTTGTCACCAGACGCAACATACCCAGCTGAGTTAGAACCCTTTTGCTGCGACAATAACATGCACAAGTCATACCCCTTAGTTTGTAAGTTCTTTTTATTGTAAACGATTTGTATTGTGTATGTTTTTGTGGCCGTAAATAAACACTTTTTATTATTATTATTAATACCTCGTTGCATGCGAGGCGTATAAACGAGCGTAGCCCTCAACCTCGACACGAATCCCTGGAACTGAGGTGACGGTCTTACCCTCTGAAGTTTTCAGCTTCGTCAGACTAGAGCTACCGATTCTTTTATTAAAGACTGTTAGCTCAGTGGCTTTTTGGATGATTTGCACATTTAAGCTTCGGAGGTCACGTCTCACCGATTTTCAGGTGGTCTTGTTGAGACGTTAGGCTTCTGACAAAGCCCCCTCAGGCATTGTGCGTCGAATCCGGGGTATCGGGTCCGGTCCGATCCGGGGTATCAATGCCAGGGTTTCACTTGAGAGCTCAGGTTTTCGGCTGCCTCGGCCTGCCTTGAAGTGTTTCGCACTTACTTCACAAAGAACCCTTACTACATCATCATCGATGTTTGTGTCAACATTTGCCGCGGTCTTCAATGCATCGAAGCGAACGCGTAAGTAAAAACTTACTGAAACGCTTCTAAAACGGGCGCGGATCGGAGCATCGTTGGGCGAAGAACGGATCGCTTAAAACGATTTTTCTTAGCTTTGAAGTCAATACTCAGGATGCCTCTCACTAGTCGGTGGTCGCTGCCGGTTTCGAACCTGTTGACCACTGAGATATCCACGTATACGTGCTTTTTGTCTGCTATGATAAAGTCGATTTATTCTTCGTCCCACCATCTGGACTCTGCCACGTTCCCTTCCTATGGGTCTTCTTCCTAAATAATGTGTTCGTTCAGAACAGCTCCTCTTTGTCCCGGAAATTGACCAGCATTTGCCCTCCAGCGTTCCTCAGTCTGAATCCGTGCTCTCCGATACGCGACTCATCACATTGGCCCACTCCCACTATAGCATTGAAGTCCCTCAACGGCAACAATAACGCTGTAGTGGCTCTTGGTGGTATTGTGTATGGCCGTTCTTAACCCGGGCGTTCTAAGCACTTCCGACCCTACCGTATCCGAGACCTATGCCGTCTTCCGGAATAGTAGGTGACTGGAAACTGGGGACCAACCTTTGTGAGGTTTTCCATTGAGGGTTTTGCCCATCCTCACCTCATTTTGGGCAGGCTCGTTGGTGAGTGCAGAGCATAGCTTATCGCACCAGTGACGCTGCCGCCCGAATGAAAATTGATATACCCCATCGGTGTATAACAATGTCGGTTGCCAGAGCCTCGAATATCTTAAATACACCCAATTAGTGTAATATGTGAATATTACAGTAAAGAATAGTGAGATAATATATGGTTGCGGTTCAAAAGAAGATTTTGTGACAATACGTATGGCAGTGAGTGCTGGGTTTGGCAGGAGAATCATGAAAGTAGAATTAATGCGGTAGAGATGAGGTTCCTCAGGAAAATGTGTAATGTAAGATTGTATATTTGGGTACGGAATAGTGTTATTCGTGAACGTTGTGGTTTGAAAGATGTAGAGACGAAAATTGATAAAAGTATGTTACGATGGTTTGGGCACATGGAGCGCATGGATGAAATCAATCAATCAATCAGCCTATGACAGTATACTGCTGGATGTAGGCCTCCCCAAGGTAACGCAACAAAACGCGATCACTTGTGGCCCTCAGCCAACTACTACCAGCGACCCTTTTCAGGTCATCGGTCTATCTGGCAGGGTGGCGTCCTACACTACGTTTATCGAGACGCGGTCGCCATTCGAGAACCGCTTTGCTCCAACGGTCGTCGGTTCTGCGACAGACGTGACCGGCGCACTGCCACTTCAGCTTGCAACATCGATAGACAATGTCTACGACCTTGGTTCTCTGCCGGATAATCTCGTTCCGGACTCTGTCCCTTAACGAGATACCCAGCATCGAACGCTCCATTGCTCGTTGAGCGACATGTAATCGGTGAGCCAGCCCGACCGATTAAAAACCCTGGTCTTAAGACACTGCGGTAGTGGCGACGAGAAGATATGACACAGCTTCCCGAATGCTGCCCAGCCCAGCTGCACTCTTCTGGAAATTTCACCCTCAAAGCTGTCCCTACCCATTTGCAGAACCTGGCCCAGGTAGACATATTCCTGGACCACTTCGAGCGTTTCTCCACTGTTCGTGATCGGCCCCGGGACAACGAGTTCATTGAACATGACTTTCGTCTTGTCCAAGTTCATCCGGAGACCGACCGACCGTGAGGCAGCGTTAAGACTGTGCAACATTCCTTGCAAATCCTGCAGCGACCCCGCCATTATGACAATGTCGTTACCGAAGCGGAGGTGTGTGAGGTATCTGCCATTGACATTGATACCCATCCCAGTCCAATCCAGAGTTTTGAAGACGTTCTCCAGTGCGTTCGCGAACAGTTTCGGGGAGATGACATCCCCCTGTCTTACTCCTCTGAGCAACTGTATAGGACTTGTCTTTTGGTTTTGGACTTGAACAGATATCGACGCCACTCTATATAGGCTCCTCAACACCTGCACATAACGCCAATCAACCTGGCATCGCTGCAAGGATTCTCTTCTCGTAGTCCACAAAGGCAAGACACAGCAGCTGGTTATTCTCATGAGACTTCTGTATAACCCGCCGCACTGTGTGGATGTGGTCTACGGTACTTAACCCTTTTCGAAATCCGGCCTGCTCCGGTGGCTGGAAGGCGTCAAATCTTGAGTTCTGCCCTCTGAGGTTTTCAGCTTCGTCAGATTAGACGTACCCATTCGACTACTGAAGTCTTTCGAACCCTTATTTTGCTCAATGGCCTCCTGAATGAGTTGCGCACTGTAGCTTCGGAAGTCACGTCTCACCGATTTTCGGATAGTCTTATTGAGACGTTGGGTATCTGACGAAGCTCCCTCTGGCAATTCACGTCGAATCCGAATCAATTCCAGGGTTTCGCTTGAGAGCTTAGTTAGACTTTCGGCTGCCTCGCCCTCCCCCGAAGCACCTTCCACCCACTTCGCGAAGTACCCTCACCACATCATCGAGGTTCTTGTCAATGAAAATGAAATGAAAATCTTTTTATTCAATATAAGGATCATAAAATCACTTATTGAAAGTCAAAAAAAAAAAAAACATTTTTTATAAAAAAAACATGTCATTAATATACACTAGTTATTAAAATAAATCAAATTAAATTAATAAAACTAATGGCACTTCGTAAAGAAAAATCTCTGCAGAGAAGAAGTGCCAAGAAACTCTGCAGACAATGTGTACATTAAACTTAATAATAATTCATTAGAACATGATCAAAGCTTCACATTCAACAAATAGTGTTTAACTACAAACTTAAGGGAGTCCCAATAAGAACTGGAACGGGAAGCCATGACCACGCAAAAATGAAACGTCACATAACATCATTTATAAAGTCTTTCACTTTGTAGTAGCCCTTCTCGATCAACGTCGCTTTAGTGCAAACTTTAAATTTATCTAGAGGTAAGGACTTTATAGACTCTGGCAGTTTGTTATACATTTTTATGCCCAGGCCCATAAACGAATTGTTTATTCTTTTTAATCTAGAGCCACTATAATACAATTTATTTTTATTACGTGTGTTACAATTATGCATGTCTCTTACAAGTTTGTAATCATTTATTTTTTTTTTAACATGGACCAAGTTATCATATATATATTGAGAAGCCACAGTCAGTATATTTATTGTCTTAAACACATTTCTTAAAGACTCACGAGGGCCCATACGGTAGATCGAGCGAATGGCTCTCTTCTGCAGCACAAATACTGAATTAATATCGGCAGAATTGCCCCACAAAAGAAGCCCGTATGACATGACGCTATGAAAGTAACTAAAATACACAAGTCTCGCTGTGTCCACGTCAGTCAGGTGTCTAATTTTTTTTACCGCGTAGGCAGCAGAACTTAGCCTCTTCGCTAGACCACCAATGTGCCCCCGAACTGTAATTTTGAGTCTATTGTGATACCCAGGAAGGCTGTGGATTCAACAATATCCAATGCCACACTATTGATTACAATGTTAGTACTAGAATTTCTAACATTGGGCAATGTAAATCTCACACATTTCGTTTTATTAGAATTAAAAGCAAGATTATTTACTCTAAACCAGTGCTCCACGTCCGAAATAACCTCATTTACTGATGCCGATTCGTCCTTTCCCCGGTTAACTTTAAATAATATAGAGGTGTCCGCAAACAACACCATGTGGCAACGGCCCTGAGTCAAATATGGCAAATCATTAATATATACCAAGAAAAGGAAGGGTCCAAGAATTGAACCCTGCGGGACACCCATAACAGCCGAGCTGCCACTAGATCTTGCTCCGCCAATTTCCACTGTTTGGACCCTTCCCTTCAGGTAGCAAACAAGCAGATCAAGTGCCCTATCACCCAAACCGTAATGCTTCAGCTTCATGATCAGAGTTTCGTGGTCGACGCAGTCGAATGCCTTAGAGAGATCGCAAAAAACACCCAGAGCATCCTTTGCTTCCTCCCAGGCCCCAAATATAAATTTCATAAGATCAACTCCAGCATCGGTTGTTGATCGACCCTTTAAAAATCCAAACTGTTGTTTATTAAAGATATTATATTGACTAAAATGTGCTAGTAGTTGATTTAGAATAAGTTTTTCAAATATTTTGCTAATTGCTGGTAGTACCGAGATTGGACGATAATTTGGCTGGGCCAGTGTTACTACCAGATTTAAATAATGGGATAATTTTGCTGCATTTCATCTGATCAGGAAACTCACCACATTCTATACAATGATTAAAAATAATGGTCAGGTCAGGTGCAATCAGATCCATAATGACAGAATACACCTTAACCGAATGACCCCACAGATCACAAGTTTTCTTTTTCTGTAGCAATTTAAAACTCTTGATAATATCAACCGGGCTGATTTGTCTAAAATCAAAACATCTATTATAATGAGGTACATTATTTTCTATTATATTTCTAGCAGTCTCTGAGCAAGAATTTAGTGGCGAAGTTATTAATATAGGAATTTTGGAGAAATATTCCTGAAATACATTTGATATCTGTAGTTGGTCTGTAATTACACTGTTATTAACTATTAGTTTAGGTTCTTTTATATGAGAGACATTTTTATTAGTTTCAAATTTAATTATGTTCCAAGTTTCCTTGACAACATTTGTGGCATTTATTATTTTTTTCTGTAAGTATAATTTTTTGGCCTGGGCACAAACCTTTTTAAAAATCTTAGAATAGTTTTTTACATAGTTTATAAAATCTAAGCTATAATTCACAGATTTTTCCTTATATAGCTCGTATAACCTTTGTCTACTAATACGGATACCTCTAGTTGCCCAATCACAGAATGCTCCATTGCCTGCTATTTTAAAAGTCTTTGGTTTAAAAATTTTCTGATAATCAGAATCAACAAGGTCGAAAAATGAGGCATACATGTTATTTGGTGTATCTCCTCTTAAGTGTGTAGGGAAACGCCCCAAAATAGTTTGTCTGAACTTATTTAAGCGAGCGATTTATCTGTCACAGGAACACAAGTAACATTCCTTGGTTGGACCCCCAGGCAACAACTAAACCTGATCAACTGACCCTGGTGGTCAGAATTAATATTAGAAATTAGTTCTGTATGTGATACACTAAAATCAGTAAAAATGTTGTCAATACAAGTAGAGGATGTGCTTGTAACTCTAGTTGGTTGATTAAAATTGTGCCTCAGATTATAACTTAAAAGTAATGTTAAAAAGTGCACACAAATTGTAGTGTCCTCAAGTATATTAACATTGAAGTCACCACACACTACTAGACGTTTAGATTTCTGAACAAGTTTAATAAGCACCTCCTCCATACATTTTGCAAACTTTATAAAGTCAGAATTGGGCGGCCTGTAAACACACAAAATGATTACATTTTCCATCTCAATACAAGACATTTCAATTACTCGCTCAACTGAAAGGCTAACTACATCTCTGCGTTCTTTAAATTTAATATTATTATGAACTAGTATTAAGGAGCCCCCACGAAGGGCACTGTTCCTGCAAAATGAACTTCCCACCTTGTGGGCTCCAAAGCCAAATATTAATTGAAAGGACCTCGCCCAATGTTCAGTCACACAAAGAATCCCTACTCTGTAGGAGGCCAAAAAAAGTTCAACCTCCAACTCTTTACCTAACAAACCTTGCATGTTCTGATGCACCAAAGCGATGTCAGGTGCTACTACCACTTTGTTTAAAATACCAGAGTCTAACTCTTTTGTCTGTGTTAATAATTTAAATTATTTCCTGGAACATTCACCAGGGAAAAGTCACAATTACCCAATTGGGTATTCTGGCCAATAGGGGCCTGGTCAGAAACCAAAATTTTGGTTTGTCTATGTAAACAATAATTTAGCGATACTGCTACCTGTCTCTTACAGCTACTAGATAAAAAAATATTATTATTTTTAAACTTAATTTGTTTACTAATTAAACAATTGAAGTCAATGAAGTCTAAATTACTACTATGCATACACATAGTATGCAAGCAGCAATTTAGCTTATATCTAATGTTATTTTCTTCGGTTGGCAACCATGTCGAATACGGTAAAGTACACAAAATTAATCTGTATTTTATGTTTGTCAATAAGTTATTAATTGATTTAATAAGTTTAAATTTATTCATATTACCGCGCCTACCACATAAAATGATTATTGTTTTGTGCCAATCACTTTTGTTTTTATTGATATTGGCAATAAGTTGAGGCAAAGATGCCCCTGGGTAACAACAATTCTCTATTTGCTCATCCATAATGCCCCTCAAGTACCTTCCTACGCCTCTACCTATTTCGTCACTATCCCTGTCCACTAAGGCTGACCTCCTCACACCCTTTAACCTCTGTGACTGAGCAGTCCACAAGTGTCTCAGTCACAGGCTGTGTACAAACATCTCCTTTCGCATCATTCAAGTGGCCACCACACATACATCCATCTTGGACCAACTCATTAAAGGCAATGGCATTTGATGCACTCAGTGAAAGTAATTTGTCCATTGCCTGAATGTGTTCTCCTATTTCTGTCTGTGCAATCTCATATTTATAATTTATTGTGACAAGAGAATTTTGCAGGTCATCTATTTTATCATTCAAGAGTTGACACTGGACCCTATAATCTTGAATTGATGATTGAAATTTGTTCTTATATTCAATCATGTTACTAACATAGTTTATTACTTTATTGTGATTCTTAATTACAACCCTATTTTTTAATTTAGTTGATGTCTTTTTAATCAGCTTACTTAGTTTCCTATGTTTTTTTAATATATTTTTAGATACATGAGTAGGTTTATTACTATTTTTCCCTAATACTAGATGTTGGTACTGAACATCACTACATATCTTTAGCTGATCTTCCCTATCCGCCTCAAGGCACACTATGCGCTTGTGTGCATTCCTTAAATCAATTTCAAGTTGGCCGATATGACGCAGAGCGCACTCATACTCGTCTCCAAAATATGAAGTCGAATCCTGTAATCTCTGCAATCTATCCCTCTCATTCATAACACTTTCTAAATCTTGATGGATGCCAGCCATCTCAGTCTTTAATTTACCATGGCCACTAACCAATTCTATGATTTCTTTCTCACTATCTTCTCTTTCGATTAAAAGCTGCTCATTCAGGTCCTTACTAGCCTTTAACTCGCTCAAAGTCATCCTTAGCCTTGTCTCCAAATCACGAATTGTTTTGCTTCGGGTTACTACAGACATTCTTGAACAAATTTCCCAGTCACAGTATAAAAAGTTCAAAGACAAAGCTCTCACACCCCACAAGCACCAAAACCACAAGACTCAGGCACAGGAGGCTAAATAGATATTTCTTTATCAAGAAATCATGTACTAGCGGTTCCCAAACTGACTAAGCCATGCAATATCAGAGCCAGAAGGATCCGAGAAACGATTTCATTCAAACCATATACTACCTTACAAATAAAAAATAGCAGTTTCTTCCGTGCTCTAATCACTAAACATTCACCAAATTTAAGTTAACACACTCTCAGATAAGTGTTAGTTTAACCTAACCAATCACTACTAAACTCGAAAACACTGATTTAAGCAATGAGAGGTTATGATTTATATTAATCTTTTAGGTTAATTTTCGGGATTCAACGTTCATTAATTTGTTTAGTATCAACCACGAACACGTTATAACACGCGAATTGTTAAGTTATAGGGTTTTAAACATTTAACAACGACCACTTTCACAATTTCTTTTACGAATTATTTAAAACTTACCGACATAAACTTGTGTATAAGATTTTTGATGTTTTATGTTATTTACCAATAACTAAATTCCACTTTGTACTTAGTAAATTGGCCCCAACTCACTATAAAACACTTTTAGTTATAAATTAGGCAATTTAGCCCATTAAATATCAATATTTAAATTTATTTCCTTACGAGCTAATATTATACGTCTAACTATTACGCGGGTTGCCAGCCGAAAAAAAGCCAATATTTGCCGTGGTATTCCGTGCCTCGAAGCGATTGCGTAATTCTAACTGGAATGCTTCAGAGTTGTGCACATTTCTGCATCCAATACCGTGCGCTCCGATACGCGATTCATCGCATTCGCGCACTCCCACTTTGGCATTGAAGTCCCCCATGACAACGGTGTAGTGGGTCTTGGTGGTGTTATGCATCGCCTTGGCGATATCTTCATAAAGTACCTCGACCTCACTATCTGAGTATGCAGACGTCGGCGCATATACCTGCTCGACCTTAAGATAGTATCTCTTGGTCAGTTTCAGTACAAGGTACGCTACCCGGGTCGACACACTCGAAACCTCCAGCGCGTTGTCACGGAGAACCTTGTTGACGAGAAAACCTACGCCACCCTGTGACTTCTGGTCGCCCTCCCGGAAGTAGAACAGATGGCCTGATTCTAGGGTAATGGTGTCCTCACCAGATCTTCGGACCTCCGATATCCCCAGAACATGCCACCTTAAATTAGTCAGTTCTACCTCCAGTTGCGCCAGGCTTTCGTCCAGCCGTAGACTGCGTCCATTGTACGTCGCCAGGGTCAATTTGTGGCAGCTGTCCGTAACCCGGGGATTCTTAGCACCCCCTGCCCTACCGTAACAGAGACCCCTGCCGTGGGCCGGAATAGTAGGGCGATCGGGAACTGGGGCCATGTGTTTCTAACTTTTTTCATTGGCAGTATTGCCCTTACTCACCACGCTGGGCAGGCAGGTTGGTGAGCGCAGATCGTAGCTCTTCACACCAGTGATGCTGCTGGCCGTCACTGGTCTGTTGAATTTAGCCACGCTTGATTACGAAATGATTATACCGCCATTTGTCGGTCGCCAGAGCCTCGTTAGTTAGACAGCAGGATGCACCACGGGAAGGTGAGGTTGGCTTGGGGCACTAGGGTGAAAGAGTGCCCCCTTTAAATTCCATGGATGGATGGATGAAAAGAGAGTTACAAAAGGAATCTATTAAACCAAAATTAAAGGTAGAGTTGGTCGGGGTAGGCCGCACAGAACTTATACAGATCAAATTGGAGACATTCTTCTCAAGCCGAGTGTACGTATTGTGAAGAACAGAAGAGCATGCATGAGAAAATTAATGGGCGTAAGTGAAGCAAGAGAGATTTGTCAGGATCCTTCCAGGTGGTCTCTGCCTACCCCGTATTTATAAGTATGTTGTGACTGAGACTGAACATAGCGTGCTTAAGTGGTTTGCACATGTTATGCGGATGCAGGTAGTACATTGACGATAGGACTGCACGAGTATTCAGAATTGGCAATGTAGTCCCGACGTCCCATACTGATGCATTCTCTATCTATCTATCGTGGGACGCTGTCAGTGAATAAGTCGATGGAATGTTTCATGGCCTTTTGGACTCGCTACCTCTCTACGATTCCCATATTGGTGCTATCACCACCAGAGAACTAAGCGAGTATCTGTCAATGCTTTTACAATTTAACAAAATTCTCCATAAAAACGAATCTGCGAATGTATATTGTGGACTCGCAATTAATATAACTATTTCCTATTCCGGTAACCGTCTGATCGAGTGCATGGAATTATAAACATAGATGGTTGTTGCAGTGGGTGGACATGCTGGTGCAGTTCAAGCCGGTGTTCCCGGAGACGGAGTTCGCGATGTCCGCCAACAAAACCGCTTGGAAGCGCCACGAGTGGGTGCTGCGCAACAAGGGGCCCATGCTGCAGCAGCTGGAGGCCGCCATGGGCTGACGGACCAAACACCAAAAGCTAAAATAAATTATTTATTACTTTGATTATTTTATTTCTTTCCATTTATATGAAAGATAGTGAATATATATGTAATAATATAAAGGAAAAAATGAGGATATACGTTAAACGAAAGTAACGGTTATGGACTTGACTAAACGGACAGTGAGATTGATATAGATAATTTTTCTTTTTCATGCGCATTCAAGAACGTGCAATTGTACCGACTACACCGACCAGCTATAGTCAGAGCTTCGGTCCATTACTGTAATTAAAAACGTAGTAATTCTATGGCCACCTCGAACCCTTGTGTTGAGTCTGCACTCACCGCGACAGATGGTAAGCCGTGTCGCCACTTACAAACACTGACTTTAACTGGAATGTTCGCCATTCTTTAGGAAGCTAATTGGCTGAATTTTGATTCAATCTTTATTTATTTATTTATTTTCAGGCAACAAACAGTCGTTTACAGAGTTTTTTACTTAAGAATAGCTTACATATATTTTAGATCTATAGTGCCGTAACTATGACATATAACTTTAAATTATTATACATGTGATCCTGTAACAGTGACAAATCAAGTGAATATTACATATCAAAAATTAAAAATATACATACGAAGAAATGATTACCTTACCATTTCATACAAAAATTACCACCATAAACATACACACGCTACAAATTCAAGAGAACAAGCTAAATAAGTTAGCATCAGAATAATTTGCGTCCATCAATATTCCGAGGTCGCGTATACTGCGTACACGTTGAAGCGTATGGTGTCCTAAGTAATAGTTGTGCCTTTGGGTTAATTTTGCGAGTGAAACTAATGATATGGCATTTGTCTAGATTGAGGTGCAATTCATTTTGTACGCAGTAAGCAATCAAAGCTGTTAAGTCCGTCTGAACTTGTACACAGTCGCTTTCATTGCTTATTACTCTGTATAGTTTTGTGTCATCGGCGTAAAGTAGTTGTTTAGTATTGGGAAGATGATCCACGAGGTCATAAATATAAAGGGAAAACAGAACCGGTCCCAAATGAGATCCCTGGGGAACACCCGATGGTACGCGTAAGAAGTCAGAGCAGAAGCCCCTCAAACAGACAGCTTGACTTCGATTTTTAAGATACGACGGGATGCACGTAAGCAAGCTGCCGTGCACACCGCTCCGCCACAGCTTCTCCAAAAGTATGTTATGATTTAGCTTATCAAATGCTTTGGAGAAGTCGGTGTACACGACGTCGACTTGTTGATTATTTTCCATAGCGCTCAATACAAGCAAACGAGGTGGCGACAGTGTGCTACGACAAAGAAT
>JAMBLF010001640.1:0-53901 GCA_030578115.1 Leucoptera coffeella
ATTTATTCTTCGCTTGTATTAGTAGCAAGGATATAAAAAAAAGGTTAATCTAACACAAAAAGAATTTTTGAATTTGAACCAGTAGTTCCTGAGATTAGCGCGTTCAAACAAACAAACAAACTCTTCAACTTTATAATATTAGTATAGATATTAATACATAATAAATACAAACACCTTCAAGACCTTTAACTCTGATGGGGTAGTCAGAGGCAGTAATATTGTGGCTACCTTGAGCTTAAGTGTTGACCAGGTAGTCAGTACTCAATGTAACAGGTGGTAAGCCATGTCGGCATTAGCAAGCATTGAGATATTACCTGTTCAAGCAACATGTAGGATTGCTCCCAATATTTCACCTCACCATTTCACCCTTTACATTGCCATATCATGTCATTTTATTAGGAAATGGATACAGGAAATCAGATAGGTCCATTTCCATTGATGCATACTCTGGGGTTGAACCCTGTACCCACTGATACAGAGTCAAGTTATCCATTATTGATCTACATACACTGCATTACTTACGTTTAATGAATTCAAATACTTCTTGCTGTGAACTACTAGCAGATCTTCTCGTTTAGCTATGTTTGGTGTCACTATTTGGGATTTGGTCAGTAGCTTACGACATATCAATATCTGGAAAATAATGCAGTACCACAGATAATATAATACTATTATTAATAATAATAAAAACTTTTCCTTAACAACTACAAGACACACACAAAGACAAAACATAACTTATATATAACACAGATTTTAGGACTAAGTCACACATAGTTTTTGTGTGTGCCATTATTCAACAAAAAACTTATACAGTATTGAACTTTTCAATGAACTGAAACCACACCCGATTCCCTGTAGAGAGGTAAGCAGATCACTGATGCTCATATGTCCCGATCCTGACAAGCCACTTTTGCTTCGTCAACACTCATACCCCTCCTCATGCACACTTGGCGGATATAGGTACTTCTAACGTCATAGAAAATCCTGTGTTAATCTGGAACCTGTGTTAGTCAGGGATGTAAACAGAATATTAATTAGCTGCCTACCCTTGGACAAAGGGTTACCATTCAATATCAATGCTATTGCCTACTATCATAGTGTGAAAGATGATTGTGCAGTCCGGGATTTGATTCCCATTGAGGTAGAGTTAAAAGTTACGTTTTTTTTCTGAATTCAAGTGTAGCCATTGATCATATGTACATACACATATACAAACCCTACAGATGGGGATGTAGAGATCACTTCATAATATTTTGAGTGGAATACTAACCGCAGTAACTTTTTAGTACTTACTTTAATAATATTACCCCATTTATGCGCATCAAACATGTGGTACTTTTCTAATCCATAAAAGGATACGTTGTATCCTTCGTGATACACTATGGGCCATTGGTCTCGTCTTATATCCACGTAAAGGCTGAAAATCACGTACAAAATAATATTTATTTACTGTTTTGCGTAATTAAATAGAATGCTTTGAATCTACCTAATATAAATACATAACGCTTACTCGAATGAATCTGATTGTCTTTTGCGTTTGTAGTCTCTATTATATGGCATTGTTGAGCATTATAACAGGAACTGTATAAATATTTCTGACTACATTATTTTAAATTTCGGTAATTTGCGGCGCGGCGGAAACACCCAAAACAATAACAAACATTTTTTTATGCAGAAGTGTCAAACTCCGCATGCTCGTGTCAGATTGTAAAGCTGCTTTTCATGTTTGTAGGCATTTGTAACACTTATATATATGAGCTTGATTGGTTAGATAAAAATTACTTAATTCTTTGTATCAGTATAATATTAAACTATATTTATGAAATGCCGTACAACTGTATGCGTCCTAAAATGCAAAATATACATTTATAATTGCTTCATTACAAAAGTAGTATTAATAATTTTTGTAAATTTCTCTTTATTCTATCCATTTTGCCTTTATTATTAATTATTATGAGTATTTCTTCCACTTATTAGCAGTACGAATATTCAGTGATTTACCGATCGTCGTTTTGCTTTTAGTAGGAACGTGCATAATCGGTTGCTAGGCAACGGGAAAGCGCGGCCTAAACGTAAACAAATATTTGTAATGAATGCGCAGTTTGGTTTTCGTACTTTTTTACTTTGTATTTAGATTAAGGCAAGTAAATGGATAATAATAATGCAGAATTCCTTCAAAATGAAGTTGAATATCATCGGGTGAGTAAAAGAATTATTATTTATTACCTCTGTTAATTTAGGTAGAAGCATAATTGTAATGATAATACTTATATACGTAAATCATTTATCCTCAATTTTTTTCAGCAAAACCAATTTATATTCGAGCGTGAAGTCAGAACTTTGATAGAAGATAATCAAAAGCTTTCAGAACAAGTAGAAATCTTGATGAAAGAGCGATTAGTAAGCGCCAGTGAGAATCAGCATTGTGATGGAGACTTAGAACTCGATCACCAACTAAACTTACTACGCAAAGTAAGTGATACTTTTTGTTCTTCGCTTGGTTTTTACAATAGTAGATATCTTATATTAACTTATTTTAAACATAGGTACGACTTCGTTAGGTGTTGATTTGGGACTCAAACAGAATTTAGTTAGCTGTGTTAATTTACGTTTTATAATATGTAACTCCTGAAGGCCTGAATTAATTTATATACTATATATTCATGCCACTACGTCCCTAAGGGAATAGGCAGAGACTATCGGTTGCCACATGGAACGATTCTAATAAAACTCACACCCTTCTTTTACTCGCTTCTGAATTAATTCTTTACTCCTAAACGTCAACTCAGTCATTTCAATTGGAGTTTAGACTTATAATAATGCTAAAAGTGACCTAGGTATATTTTCTATTTGGATTCTGTTTTAAGGAACGCGATTCCCTTCACGTCCTTTGGCAATCGTCACAGAAGACGATCGAAGCTCTCGAAAATGAACTCAGGACTTACCAGAGATATGGAGGAGAACCACAGGTACGTAAATGTTAATAAATAATAGCAAAATAGTTTAAATAAATATATATGTATTATACCTAATAAAACATATTATTCTATGGACACTTTCATCCTATGATAGATAGGTAATACCTATTTCGTAGGTGAATACCCGAATCTCTGACTATCCTGCAAGGGATAAGGGTCATGAAAGCGGGTGGATGTGTTTGTTTGGCTAATAATTACCAATATACATACATAAATATTTCCCTCGTGACGAAGTTATAGTTTTACATGTTCTTTACCCCAAGTGCGAAGTTAAAATGGCTAAATAAACTTAGTTTTCACCAAATAGTAAGTCACCTATGTGACTACAATGTTCCTTTAAGCATATTGAATCTAGTACTTGATACAACAAATTATTTAAACAGCTCATCAATGCTTTGGTCACTATTAAAGATATTCGAGTTACTATTAAATAAAACATACATACGCTTCACGACTTGTGTAAACGCACTCCCTTTTTTATTGTAGCGGACTCTAAGGCTTGAGTGCCATCTCCGAAATTCAGAAGCAAGTTAGGTATGAGCTATTCCAAGCCCACGTTTCACTAGGTAGCACCCAACGTGATATGTAATTAATATAACATCTAAAACTATTAAATTTTCTCCATAAGTACATATACCACCGTACAACAGTATGAGATTGTATTATTCTGGTATACAATTCTGTATTTTCGATGAGTAATTAATTCTATTTATTATTTTGATAAAATACTAGCCTAATATTACAGTGCCAACCCGAAAACCGAAACCTAGAACTCAAACTAGAAACAGCTTTAACCGACTATCTAGACATACAAAAGAAACTAAAAGACACAAGTACAACCCTAAACCAAACTAAACAAGCCCTTATGAACAGAGAAAAAGAAGTAGCAGCTTACAAGGAGAGGGGCAAAGAAATTGACAAGAAGATAGAAGAACTAACCCAAGAGTTAGAAAGAACTAAAATCGATTTAGCAGTTGAGAGGAAGAATAATGAACTGATGAAACGCCAAGTGATACAAAGTCAGAAGGATTATGCTCAAATGGCTAAAAGGGAGGCTGAGGCGAAAGCTAAGGTAAGGAAGAGAATTCACGACTTTTATACCTTGTGGTGTATACAGAAATTGGCGATTCAATGTCTGTAATTTGGGTATAGTAAATATGTAACCCCTTCGAAATGTACCCTTATTGTTGTATGTGCTTATGAATCTACAGGCGTGAAATATTCTTTATTTCGAGGCATAGGCTGGTTTCCTCACGATGTTTTATTACGCATACAGAGTATCTGTATACTATTATAATACTATTCACGCATTTTTCGAGATGAATTGCCAATACTTATTGATCTGAATAGAATGTACCCAGGTGATTTTTGTCCAGCATGTCGTAAAAAAGACTGTCTCGTAATTTCTCTATTAATTATATTGAAAGAATTTTAAATAACATTTTATTTGTGAGGGAAAACATCGAGAGGAAACCTACCTATTCCCCGAACAGGTAATAGTTAGCGCTTGTAAATGGCAACATGGCTTGCCACCAGTCACATTGAGACTATGTGGTATACACGTGGGTTCGAGGTAGCCGTAGAATTACTATCTTCGCAATTGCGGAGATGGACACCTGAACCCCTGGCTACCCCTCATGGATTAATAGTCGTGAACGCGTTTGTTTTTGTTTTATATGTATCAACTTACCTATATCAAAGACAAAGTTCAACCGCTTGATGAAAGTATCATGTTTCGGACTGGAACACAGCATGGATATTATTATTATTAGCATTAAGAAGGATAGGTAATAGTCAGTGCCTATATAGTGCGATACGGTTTACTACCTATCACGATGGGTGCTGTCTATCTAGTGATACGCGGGCTTCGAATGACCCATACCTAATATGCTTTCGAAATTTCGGAGATGGGCATTCAAGCCTCTGACTACCCCGCCATAATAAAAAAGGGAGTGTGTATACACACGTCGTGAAGCGTATGTTATGTTTATGTTTCATTAGCTTTTGTATGTAACAGGTGGCTGAAGCATTACAACTTTACGATCTAGTATCAGTTCAAAAGGAGGAATTTAGTAAACAAGTTGCCGAGTTAACTAGTAAGTAAAAACTACCATATACTAACGCGCTTATAAACTTTTCGGGGGCCACATGTCTCCTTTTTACCCAGCTTTAGATTTACATAGAATAAGCGGAGACTATCTATAGATCGTCACCTTGAATGATCCTAATAAATCTTTAGTGCCACACTTACACTGATCAATATTCTCCTACATGCTCTTCTGTTCATTATGCTACGCTACATACAACAGTCTTTAGATTAAGGATCGCTTCTTACAACATTGTGAGAAGAAAGGTATTTACATCGATTGTACCATAACCATATGTAATGCAAGAAGTGTATGAATGTTTCAATGTCTGATTATAAAATATACATTCAAGGCGATCGATCCGGTCCGAAGTGAATAGAACGTCGGAAAAATAATACCTCCTCGGTCCCTTTAAGCTTTTTCTCTGTCGTGATGACATTGACATAGAATATCGTTAAACATTCTTGCATATATTAGTTAAGATTCTTATTTATTTATATTCTATTTCATTAACAGATGAAAACACGAAATTATCACACAATGTTCAAAGGATCGAAACTAAAACAGAAGAAATATACCGAAAAGAAATGAATCAAATGAAGGATATGTATAATGAGAAAATAGCGGATATGTTAGGGCACATAAAGAATCTAGATGCTGAACTTATTGAGAAAGGAACGTTATTGAATAAAGCTGAAAGGTGCGTATGTAGGGAAGAATAATAATATATTTATTCATTTAAAATTGTACATATGTATTAACTATAAACTAAGATGCAGTACAAAGAAAAACCATTAATTTATAATATTAATAAAGTACTCCCTAAGAAAGGGCAAGATAAGATTACTTTTTTTCCTAATGGAATATAAGTATTCTTGTAAATGCTAATTAATTACCTTTCTTTCCGACATTTCATATGTTACTTAGAAAGGGCATAAGTGGCCAATGGAATTTACTGGGAAACGGTTTACCAACTTATCTACAAAATTTATATTATATTTATAGAGTATTAGTAAGAGTATATAGTATCATGCCAAAAGTAACTAAAGATATATGACACAATTCTATAGACCTAATAATGTTTTAAGTATGTAGTCTCATGCTAGTCTAGGACGTAAAAAGAACGCTAACTAGCTGCCGTTCTTCCCGGCATGGCGTAGGAGGCGACTAAGGGACTAGGGGAAATGGAATCAATTTGGCTATGAGCTAAAAACTTGTCACAAGACATCACAACCCCCAATATTCATGCTAAAAAGTGCTATAGAAATAATACATCTCCAAGGTTCTGTCGATTCCGAAAGGGATTGAAAGGTGTAAATATATGTGTGTAATATATATGATGTATATGTGTGTAATAAGTATGTTTTTAAATTTACTGTTGACAGAGAAATAAAAATATTGAAAACGGCAAATGATCATTATATGAAACAAGAAAAACAAACGTTAAGTTCTATCGACCCAAGACTGGCTATAGCCGAGAAGAAATTGGAAACCATGTTTAAGGAATTGGTAAGTTATTGCTTGTATAACGTAAATCGTACAAGATTCACAACAATTTCCTCTTTCGAGGTTTTCAAAGGTTCATATATCCTAATAGCTTTCACACAGTGCCTACTTTTTAGATATTCAACATAGAAGGTAATAAATAGTGTTGTGTGGCTCCGTCGATACAAGATGACTATTTCCCGATCCGATTATAGGCAGTTTTTGTCACGCCGAATCTACTCTTATTTCAATTATGCATTCTTATCTATCTTTTATCATAGAATTGGTAGGTTTCGCTTAACCATATATTGGGTAAAGATAAGAAATTCTCATTGAAACCTTTTGAACCAAATCCTTTATGCTACAAATATCATTTCTTTTGTTTATCATATCATAAAGTTTTTTAGTAAATTGAACCTTAAGTAACTTGACTCTTGCTTCGTATCTTACCAGATAGCATCAGAACGTCGCAATATTCAGCTGAACTGTGAGAAGCAGTGCCTAATAATGGACCTGAAGAAGCAGACAGATCTCCACTCCAGGGAGATCAAACAACGGGAGTGGCAGCAAAAGATGATGGCCAGCGAGATGGATAAGTTGAAGTGAGTGGAGTAGAAGTTAAGATATAGAAATTTATTTATTTATTAAGGAAACAAATTTCATTTACGTACATAATTTACAGTCGTTAACGGTGAGGGAAAACATCGTGAGGATACCTGCCTATCCCTCGGGATAGGTAATAGCCAGTGCCTATATACGGCGATACGGTTCACTACCTATCACGTTGGGTGCTGTCTATCTAGTGAAACGCGGGTTTCGAGTGACCCATACCTAACATGCCTTCGAAATTTCGGAGATGGGCATTCAAGCCTCTGACTACCCCGCCATAATAAAAAAGGGAGTGTGTATACACAAGTCGTGAAGCGTATATTTATTTATTTTTATTTAAATTTGAAACAAAATAGAAATGAACACAGAAAATAAATATAACAAGGATACATAAGGAAATAGATGCGCTCATTTCCATAAATATGTCTCACAAAGAACACTAATTGATAATGTGAAAAAACTTAACTGAAATAACTAATTGACAATTTGGAAATTTCACG
This sequence comes from Leucoptera coffeella, assembly GCA_030578115.1. NCBI lineage: Eukaryota > Metazoa > Arthropoda > Insecta > Lepidoptera > Lyonetiidae > Leucoptera > Leucoptera coffeella. Next base: position 7,660 of record JAMBLF010001640.1, read on the forward strand.
CAAAGTAGAACAATTTTTTAAGAAAAATAATTAATGGATTATTGTAGAAACAAAGAACGATACAACGATCACGATCATTAACCCTTGTGGGGTAGTCAGGGTGTCCATGTCCGAAATTGCTAGAACTCTCGAGTTAAGCAAATAGTCAATACCAAACGTGATAGATGGTAAATAGTACAGCCATTTGCAAGCACTAACTATTAGTTGTTTTGAGATATAGTATGATAGTAGATATAGGTAGTTTGTGCATATAGCTTTTGTCTCTTTCACAATTGTGGTTTCAAATGTATAATTATACACGACAAACTCCGTGGCGTGATTGGTTAAGCACCTGAACGCCAATCGTGAGATCCCAGATTCGATTTCCGGTGGAGGCAGAGTTAAGAACTACGCTTTTCTTCTGCTTTCCAGTCTGGTTTTTGATTATGTATGCTATATATGTATTTATCAATACTTCAATTTACGTTAACTAGTATCCCTAACACAAGTTTTAAATAAACTTACTCAATTGGTGTAATAATGTCCAAATATTATTATTATTATACAGGTTGCAAGTGAAGCATTTACAAGCCTCCTTGAATGAAACACACGAGATGGTTGACAAACTACAACGGTTGCTGGTGGCGAAGAATGAAGTTAGTGACAGGTATATAAAGATACAAATACTTTTTTAGCATGTATATTGGTGTAGGATGTCATATAGAACATTGGTAACAGGTTGTTAGCTCATCGCCCTATTGGTTAAATTTTCGCCTAGTTCATTAGTCGCCTCCTACGGCATGCTGGGAAGAACGGCAGCTAGATAGCATTCTTTTTACGTCACAGACTAGCACGGGACGGTTTTTTCCATACTTTAACTGATGCGATTACTTACAATCTTTTTTAATTTGGTATTTGCAGGATCGTTGCCGAAAAAGAGAAAGCACTACAAGAGTTACATAAACATTTTGAAAATCAAATGGAGATTAGTAAAAGGTGAGTAACCTGTATCCCGTGCTAGTATGGGAATCCGGTGCTAGTCTGGTACGTAATATAATGCTAACTAGCTGCCGTTCATCCTGGCATATCACAAGAGGCGAATAAGGGACTGGGGGTAAATGTTATTACGCGATAACCTAGGAACCTAAGCTCTTAGTCCGCTAATGCTTTTTGCAAAATAATAGTTCAATATCAGATAAGTAATAATGTGATGTTGGTAGTGGAGTACCAATGGAAATGAAGTTTAATGACTTTCTATGTATATTTTCGTAATAAAAATACATTTGCGAAATGCACCGATTGCTACAGTAAGGTAAAAAATCGTGAGGTTGTTCTCCGAACAGATAATAGTTAGTGCTTGTAATTAGCGACACGGCTTACCACTTATCACATTGAGTACTGACTATCTGGTCAACACGTGGGTAAGAGGTGGCCATAGAATCAATAACTAATAACTACGGGATTCTAAAGGCTTACACAATAAAGTTAACATATTATAGCCATCGCCCAATATATTACATTGACCTCTGATCCCTTCACACATACCTACGTATAACATGCTGGAAAGAGAGACAGCTATGTTGCATTCTATTAACATCCCAGTGTCATTGTAATTGTTAAACTTTGTCCGCTCCAGCTTCGCACGGGTATAAAATATATAGCCTACTCCACTATTTAATGGATGTTATTATACATATAAACCTTCCTCTTGAATCAATCTATCTATTAAAAAAAACCACCTCAAAATCCGTTGCGTAGTTTCAAAGATAGAAGAAGCGACTTTATTTTATACTATGTAGTGATATATATTTTATTTGCAGATGGAAATCAGCTTACAAAGAAATAACAGAAAAGCTCAAACTCAAATTGGAAGAGCTAGAAAAAGAAAATGAGGAATTAAAGGCTGTTCAATCGAATGTTACAAAAGAGGTTAGCACCTCGTCATAATAACGTTACTTTTAGCTATAGTGTTTCTTAATATTACTGTTCCTTTTTCGTTTTGTATTTAGGGTTCAAATAGGTAAACATTGAATGTATATATAATTAATTTCTCAGATTTCTGTCAACCCCAAAAGGGTAAAAGGACGCAGATATGTATATAATTATTTTACATAATATAATTTTGAGTAGATTAAAACTTGAGTGCTTGGTTCGTACCTAACATGCCTTCAAAATTTCGGAGATAGGCACTTAAGCCTCTCACTACCCCGCTACAATAAAAAAGGAAGTATGTATACATAACTTGTGAAGCGTATGTATGTATAATTGTACTGTTAATAATAGATTATAAAGGATATAATGTTGTTCTTAACAGTGCGTCTTAAAGTTCAAGCGAATAACTATCGCATCAGAGAATGTAAATGTTGTAATAAGACTATATGATAGGTAATAAATATAATAAAGAATTATAATTTGATAAATTGTTGTTTTTATTATAATACCTAATCATACATACATACACATCACGCCTGTTTCCCTGTAGAGGGGTAGGCAGAAATCATGGATCGCCATCTGTCCCAGTCCTGACAAACCACTTTAGCTTCATTGAACTCAGTACCTCCACATACACACTCGGCGCTTATAAGTACCTCTTTCAATATAGCGTCTATCTGACTGTCATATGTCCTATTAGGCCAGCTTAATCGCAATAATGGTAAATATGGTATGATACATACACATCATATTATGTTACGCATTTGGTCAACCCGTGTATGATAAATAAAAGAATATACTATAAATTGTATATTTATTTTTGATATTACAATGCAACTTTTATGTACAATATTTACAATACAATTTTACTTTCCTATATTCCACATTTCAGTATTATTAAATTCTTTTATCTTTCTTAGGACAGCATACTATCAACCTAGTATATTTACCTACTTTATTGCGATACAACTATTATCATTTGTGTGGTCACATCATAAAGTGATTAATAAGAGGAGTGGGCCTTACGCAATATTTGTATGGAAACTAGCGTGGCATTACGCGGGGTGAAACGAGGTACGCGTGATGGAGGGGGGATATTAAAACAAATCAAAACACGGCATCGGCCAATCAAATTAGGTATCTTCTTTCTACTACACATTTTTAGACTCCGCACCAATTAAAACGCGCATTTTGGCCTCCGCACCGCGTAACGGGGACCGCTCCTTACGCCGGGTCCTCTTTATATTTGGTTCGTGGGTCACATGAAACCCACTTTTCACCATTATAGCATCCAATGGGAAAAGCATACAAACTTTTTACATTCAAGGTACTTTCATCATCAGCCTATATCAGTCCACTGTCGCACATAGGTCTCCATAACACACTTCATCCTGTTAGCATCTTTATTTATTTATATATAACTTACATACATACACATCACCTCCAAACTTAGAGAGGGGTAGTCAGTGATCACTGATAACCATCTGTCTCAATCCTGATGAACCACTTTCGCTTCATTTATCACTTCATCAACATTCATGACATCTCATGAACACTCATAACTTACAACCATTATTTAAGCCAGACGTAATTTACTAAGGTTTCTGCCACATTATTATTAGTTTCATGCGGATACACATTCAGCGAACATACTAGGAAACCAGTAAAGAGTTTCTTTATCCTGTGTGTCGATCCATGCTAGACCTTCTTTCACCATATGGTCCAAAGCATTCTGTGCCCGAGTCTCAGTCCAGCTGTAATTAATAAAAAATAAAATTATATAGTCCTATGCTTAATATTATAGTCTAAGATGTAAAAAGAATGCTAACTAGCTGCCATTCTTCCTGATAAGACTAGGTAAAATGCAATCTATTGGGTGATGGACAACATTGAAACCCCATTTAATGAATTTTAATGATAAATAGTGACCTAGGATATATTATCGTTTCTTCGAGGTTCTGTCCAACCCAAAAGGGATTAAAGGATGTGAAAGTATATATAATTATGTATTTATACATATTTTCATATCAATTTTTCAAGAGAAATTTAGAATAACTATTGGTGTTATGATGGCACTAGTATAAAGTATTAGGGACAGTTTGTTCTATCAACTAACACAGGGTTTCCCAGGTGATAGAATAGAATAAAAAAAAAAATTATTTACAAAAACAGCACAGGTACAAAACCATTTACATTTATTACAATTGACAAGATACTGCACTGTCACTGTGTAAGGGGCCAGGCCAAAGCCCACAACGCCAATCCTCCGCCTGAGCCGCAGAGGGCACAAGTTTGATGATAAAATGATAGAAGGTTGTACGTAAAGTAAGTATAGTAATTTAAAACTCTATGATGCTTTACCACATTGTGAAACTACCAAAATTCACAATACATTGCAGTATCACACTTTAATTAATTAGGGTACCATAGATTATTCCAAGTTGTGATGTAACCTTTATTACACGAAATAAGCACAAAATATTAATAAATTCAATGTTTATTATCATCCCCCTGTCCCTAAACTAACAAGTTGGGCGTTTCTTGCTTCCATACTCTTATATCAATGATGAATGAATATATGTAGAGAGAACATATTATAAAAAATATCCAGTACTTACCCCAGATCAGACAACAGCACTCCAAGTGACACCCACGCAGTGCCCAGCGCACTTGCTTTCTGCAAGACTTGCGTGTGATCCAGATTCAGCTCTCCAGGGACGGACTGAACTAGCCACTTGCCTTTACCTATCGGGAGGACTGTGAACCTGTTATACAATGGAAATGTATCAGTTGTGAATGTTCAGTCAGGGTAGGTATGACACCTATGTACAATGCTGAATGCCAGGCACAAATTATTATATAAGTAATGTTCATTTTAGTGATACAATACACTACATGATACAATGAACTCATACAAAATGACTGACAGTTTTTAATTCACTAGGAGCTATTTTATTTCAGCATAAGTTTGCTGATTAGCCTGATTTTATAGTACTGACTGATTTATCAATGTATAGAGAAATATACAGATGTATGATCTCTATTGACCTGTTCGTTCCAAAACTTCACTCTGAAGACATCAATAAGTACTAACACATCAGGCAAAGCGCCAAGAAATGCAGTAGCATGGCATAACTTTATTTATAATTACCCATTTCCAAATATTTTAAGTTTCTTCACAGCAGCCAATAAGTCCTCATTTGTAATGTCCTGATGTTTCTTAGCCTTTCCTCTTGCTGCTATTAGCCTGTTCCTCAATTCTTCTAATGTTATTATGCCTCCATTTTTATAGTTGGTAGCTAGACACACTTCTACAATTTGCACACCCAGTTCATAGTAAAAGTCACCAATACCTGTAAGCCATAGTACAAAGAGATTGTTTAGTTGAATATAGGTACTCAGATAAGGTAGAATGTCGTAGGATTCCAGGATAATATTATAGAATGCATATATGTACTTTTATTTGTGTCTCTACACTTGAAATTATTAAAACATGTTTTTAAATTGGTATAAGAAATTTACACATTATTTAATTACAAATTTTAGAAGCCTTTACATTAAACAATTGTCACTGACAAAGTGGACCTTGATAAATATTGGATATAGAATAAATAGTAAACATCTAAAACAATCAACAATTGAATAAGTTAGCAGGCTCATCTATCTGAGTATGCTGAAATACATTAAGTAGTAGTAAAAGGTTTCACGTTTAAATAAGCAGATAAATAATTAAATTTGCATATTAGCACAGAAACAGAAACACATATCACAAAAAACTAACCCAAAACAGACCAAAATCCTTTTCCTGAAGCCAACGGATCTACGCCTATAGCTGCACACATTTCCTGAAACTGTCTTCTGAACTGAGCATTCTTTTTGATCTCATTCTTATGTTTCCGAGCAAACTCTTCGAGATTATCTCTAAAAACTTCAAGCTGTTTCGACATTTGTTGAAATTGGTTCTCTTGTATTTCTGTGCCTTTTTCCCTGTATTTCTCCTGTTGAAGACGCTGTTTTTGGATGGCACCCACACCTGCCGTTCTCCTCATTTTTGTAGGAAAACTAAACTAAGTACCAGATACTTTATAAAATTAAAAACAAATCACAAAAACTCTCAGTAGAGGTTAGAGTTTGACAGATGACTAATATCAACACAACACAAAATGAAACACACACACACATGTCGAAAAGCACAAAATTAAACTACTAAATCGAGGAATACATGTTTTCTATAAACATATTTAAATTAATCCCGTGCTGTGTGGGATTTTAATAAACGATAACTAATGGGATATGGGATCAAGCAACTTATGGTACTGGAATTACACGATTGTAATCTTGGTACCTTCAAAGGTAGAGTAGCTGTTATACTAAGACTTAGATTTGTCAGAATTAATTTTAATAGTCAGTTTCGTTCACAAGATAACGATTCATTAAATGCTCTGCTAAAGTGGACTGTTAATCTTCATGCACCTTGGCAACGTTGAGCGAGGTCACTCAAGCATCCAACAACCCTGAAAGGGTCACAGTCGTAATGTGTGTTCTCATAAAGGAATACGAAGTATGTATATAGCTCAGGCTTTCCGTTATCCTGCTCCTGGTTCTGTTACAAAGTTAATACTTCGGAAAATCGAGCAGATGAGCTTAAAGCCGAAACTGTGGTCATATCTACTTGCAGAATCGTAAAATGAATAATGCCCTTGCAAGTTAAAAACAGCAAAACGTTTCTAGAGAGTCATCCCTGGTGGGGATCGAACCCACGACCTTTGGATTAGAAGTCCAACGCGCTATCCTCTGCGCCACAGGGACTTGTTGAGCCAGACCAAAATAATCGATAACATTCTCTTAACCCACACAGTGGTTATTTTCTATGTGTGCATTGGTTAGGAGCTATGTTTCAAAAGGTACTGAATTTCATGTGACATTTACGGGAGCAACCGTTATGTCACATAAAAGTTTTGAAGTGTCAATTCATGAAGCGTTTTGTTTGATTTTGGAAGCGAATTTTAAATGTAAACAAACAAAATTCTGATAATCTTTAAATAAATACCCAAAATACTGGTTTGGGTCTTTCTCAAAGCCATTTACTACACAAATGGATTGAAATTTGCCTTCCTATATAAACATGGATCATCCCGATCACCACCTTTACAAAAATGATCTCAACTTGCAGGATAATTCACAAATGTATGATCAGATATACGGATTATTCGAGAAGAATGGTGTACTCAACGACCTACGTGCCAACCTAAGAAGTCATTTAGTAGATGTTTTGAAAAATACAGGTGGGTAATTAACTTTTCATACAAAAGTACATACACATCACGCCTGATTCCCTGTAGAGGGGTAGGCAGAGATCATGGATCCCCATTTGTCCTGATCCTGACAGACTACTTTCGCTTCATTGTCACTCATACATCTTCTCATAAACACTCTGCGGTTATAGGTACTCCTAATGTCACTCTTTTTCAATATAGCGTCTATCTGACTATTGTATGTCTTATTAGGCCGGCCTCTACATAACCGCCCTTCGACTTCACTCACATATATTTTCAATTTCTCAAATTTATTTTTCACTGCTGAAGTCATACAACGATTTTTCTTATTGATTTTTGTATTTCGTAAATCCAGCCAATATTACCGTATGCTTAAACGCAGCTGCCAGAGCTCCACTAAACATAGTAAGAGATTTAAACTATACAGTTTGGCACATGGAATAATCACACAAATACTAATGCACCCAACTTGATTATCAAGGGGTTTTGTGGCTAGCATAGGCAAAAGGCTTAGGGATTGTGGTCTTGATAGACGTTCCGGGGAGTTTTTGACCGAGAGGTTGTCATTGGCTATCAACGGGGCAACGCTGCTAGTGTGCTGGGGGCTTTTGCTTCTGGGTGCTAAATTCAGGATACTAGTGGCGCTGTGTAAATATTCACTTTTTGTTAGATTAAAGTTTTTATTTGTACATAATATTTAGGTTTATTTTGTTGGTTAAATAGACAGAAATATGTATTATTTTAATATCTTGGTGTGTTAAATAAATTTTGTTTATTATTAGTTTTGCTATTTAATTATCAAAACTATGATTAATATTTTACATTAGGTATGTATTGTAATTTCATATTGAAATTAATATCACTTAATTTCTTCACATTTTCAGAAGGACCCAAACCAATATTTGAGCCACATATAGCAGAGAGATTAGAGACATACAATCAAGCTCTCAACATTTTGATCGCTGAGTATTTAGTAGCAACTGTAAGTACTATGTTAAAGCTTATTATCTCATCCTAGTTAGTCACATAGTTATATTTACATCTTTTTATAATTGTAATGTAGAACTGCATGATACATACATATATATTTTACATACATATTATGTACATAATTATACAGTTGTTGATCAATTTTAGGATGACTCTGATATTAATGTCCTTTTTAAAATTATTTTTATTATTAGGGCTATTATTTCACTAACATAGAATATTGATCCTAATCTATCACAATAAATACCATTCATCCCTAATCTCATAATCACTTCTTACATGACAGAAAACTTTATAATCTATCCCCGTCCTTATACCAATAATATGACAATGAATCAATCAGCCTATGATAGTCTACTGCTAGTTATAAGCCTCCCCAAGGATACTCTATAGAACATCATCACTTGTACCCCTTATCCAGCCAATTTCACACCCACGAGCAATCGTCTTCAAGTCATCCATCTGGTATAATATTTAACATAATGATAAATACTCTAATAATAACTCTCTGTTTTATGCACTTATAATAATATAATATTGTAGGACATTATTACACCAATTGAACTAGGCCCTTGTTAAGTACATTTCAGACTTGTTTTAAGGGTACTAGTCAACGTATATTTAAGAAATATATATTTATTATTTATAGATAAATACATATATAGCATAAATAATCAACGACCAGATTGGAAAGCAGAAAAAAAGCGTAGTTCTTAACACTGCCTTCACCGGGAATCGAACCCGAAACCTCACGATTAGCGTCCAGGCGGCTAACCGATCACGCCACGGAGGTCGGAAAACTTATGATAAATAAAATTATGTTCTTCAAGTTTGAGTTACAAATTCCTAATTCTTTTTACAGAATTTCAACTACACCACCTCAGTGTTTATGGCTGAGATTCCACTGCAGCATATGGTGTTCAGCTATGCAAAGTCCCTACTGAACTGCGACACCTACACCGACTGCCACAAACTCCGCTTTGAGGACGAAGATCTGTGCCAAGTTTTGGATTGTCTGGGTAAGCTAATCTGTAGAGACAAGATTAGGAATATGTATCGACAACTAACGGCACACTTGTCCTAAACGCCTTTTAACAAACTTTACAGGAGAGAAGTTTAAAGTTGCTGTGAAAAGCAAAAATATCCAATATCGGACAAAATTTTTCAAAATTTTATCGAACAGAATATTTAACTCATTTTTGCCAAAAAAAAGTGCAGTGTTAGGTGTCGATATATTATATTGCCTTTGTGGTGCAAATGGCTTACCACAAGAAAGGTAATTGTGAGGTTACGGAATTGATTTGTAGTGGAGGCAGAGTAAAGAACTATGCTTTTGTTTTGCTGTCCAGTCTGGTAATTATGTGTCCGGACTGTTTAATGCTTAAAAGATAGTTTTTGAGCTTTAAGTATGTATGTTTATTTCACTAAACCGTTTCGATCTTCATATGTCATGTTTTATTGTCTTAAATAAATATTCACAAGTCTTAAATCTACTTAGCAAAAGGCTAGTTTTAAATATGGCATAATAGTGTCCCACAATATTAAAATTAATACAAACAAAATTTATAAACTCCCTTTTTTTTCAGGTATACCCCTAAACTCACCGTATGCAGCCAAGGTTTCCAGCCTGTACCGGGACAAGACTGAGACACCCCTTCTGACAGTGATGTTTGAGTGTATGTATGTGTGCTGTGATAAGGAGGAGTTTACGGGATTTGGTAAGTGATAAACTCATCACTACATAGTATAAAACAAAGTCCCTATTTCCCTTTGTATGCTTAAATCTTTGAAACTACGCAACGGATTTTGATGCGGTTTTTTTCAATAGATAGAGTGATTCAAGAGGAAGGTTTATATGTATAATAACATCCATTAAATAGCCAGAAGTGCGAAGCCGGAGCGGGTCGCTAGTAGATTACATAAATATACATTCACGTCCTTTAATCCCTTTTAGGATGAACAGAACCTTAAGGGAGATGATAAAATCACATAGGTCACATAGTTAATGTTATTTTTACGGTCCAGTTCTAGCATAGAACTGAGGGATAGGCAGGTTTCCTCACGATGTTTAACTTAACAAATATACATAAATGGAAAACACATTTTTAAATTTCATTGATTCATTCGAGCCGGGATTCGAACCTAGGACTTCTAATAAGGAGTCGATTTTAATTGACTATAGCTACATTAATATATATGACATATAAGCATTGTATGTACGTATTATATATAGTTTTTGCATTAATACAACTACTGTATAATAACTTAAGGTCTACCTGCAAGAGTAATACATTTGCCAGAGATGGACACCCGAACCTCTGACTACCCCACAAGGGTTAATGCTACTTAAAAAAAATCCTTTTATTCACACTAAACACAGCATATACACAAATACAGAAAAGAATTAATTATATAATAATTTACATTAATGGAACCAAGCGCACATGGCAACCCCGCGCAAGTGTGAATAGGATTTGTCTCCGCTAATGTTGATTGTGTGAAATTCACACTGCCAACGCTGATATTCCGACAAACCCTTAAGGTGGGTACTGACCAACGTTACGAGGTGTAATGTAACGTTCGCATCGAGCGTGTTACGCATCGATGATGATGAACATCGTGATGGTTTCCCCGTAACACGACGCACTGACTGCACGAATGCTCGCTGTGTAACATGTTACATTACACCTCGTAACGTTGGTCAGTACCCACCTTTAAGTACGTACCAGCACTTGTATAGAAAAAAGAGTTGTGTTTACCCCCTTTACAGAAGCAGAGACGTGCGAGGACAGCGTGACGTCACGGTCTAGTTGCTCCCTAAGGAACAAGGTGTCGAGCAAGTCTACTCTGAGCTGCGAGCACCGGGCCCATTGTGAGTCCTGCAATAACTACGCCAGGGCTATGGACCACAAGTACAAAAGGGCTAGGAAGGATTTCGTTGAGGTGAGTTTGTTGGAAAGACATATCGCACCTTCGGGACCAAACTCGCACTTGTGCAACTTTTTACGAAAATGACTTAAGTATACAGAATTAACCGCGATCATCGACGACGAAAAATGGAGCGGTGAGGCGGGGGAGTATGTTATGTCATTACGCGTAATTGAAAGAGAATTTTAGAGTGAAAAATCGCTCTCCTGTAAAATTAGGTTTGTTGCATAAGTGCGAGTTTGGTCCCGAATATGCGATATAGACGTTTCATTACTATAATTTATTTAAAAAAGACAAACCCTCTTCGAGCACGCAACATGATAGTTGCATTAAGAGGTTGAACTTTAACTTCGATATAGGTAAGTTGGTATATATGAAACAGAAAAAACGCGGTCACGCCCAACCCTTGTGGAGTAGTCAGAGGTTCAGGTTTCCATCACTGCAATAGCGAAGGTAGTGGTTCTATGGCCACCTCGAACCCACGTGTTAACTAGATAGTCAGTACTCAATGTGTCAGGTGGTAAGCCATGTCGCCATTTACAAGCACTATTACCTGTTCGGAGAACAAGTAGGTTTCCTCACGATGTTTTCCCTCACCGTAATATTCTACGAATTACGTAAATATATTTTCATTACGAAACTTCATTTCCATTGGTACATGCTTAAGCGGGATTTGAACCTTTTCTTACTAATAGAGAGTCAAGCCCCAAACAACTGAGCTACGTCGAATTGTATGTCCCTTAGCGGATATTTATTTGTGTATATTATTATATTATATTTCAGTTTATAATTACATATTTTGATGAGATTAGATTTTTAAGATTCCCTGTTAGGGTGACGTAAATTAGAAAAAATAAATAAATAAATGACTATGCTTTATGATATGAATTTACAATTTATTCTCAATTTATGACACATATAGACTATTGCTAGAATCGATGATTGCCAAAATTGAGAATAGTTGGCTAGTTTTTTCAATAAAATAGCTAAGAAACTTTAACCTTTTGTTATACCGATTTGATATGCTTCGAAAAGCATTTTGTTGGTGGATCATATACCAAAAAATATATTTTTTTCTTTTAACTTCAGATCAAAGATAGTTATGAATTCATGAGTGAATTCGGAGGTTTGTTGGAACGGAATCTGTTAAACGAGGTTAATATTATACTTTGGAACGTATTATTAGATCACAGTGTAAAATCATTCTAGTCTTTTATATTTAAATTGTTCCATTGTTACAATAGTTCCATAACTTATAAATAATTATAAATGTCTTCTATATATTAATAGAATTAATTGTTACTTTCATTTCCCCAGGGTAGATATTTTAAGATCGTTCATGTTTTTACCATTCTAGTTCATTTAAAAGTTATACTAAACATTGGCAATGCAAGTTAATTTTTGTTTATTATAAAAGTGATAATTAATAAAAGTACCTAAACATTTTAGACCATATCCAATATTGAATTAACAACAACATCCGAAGACGAATTAATTACTAGTAATTTACTACCACACATTTGTTATTTACTACAAACTACTTCTCATTTACGACTAATAACATGCTATTTACAACTAACTCCCATATTATTTACAACTAACCCCATATTATTTACAACTAAAGATGTTCGAAAAGTTATCAAAAGCTTACGAAGCAGAGTTAGAAGTGGTAAGGGCTGAAGAACAAAAGAAAGCCAGAGTTTACGTAGCAGATCAAGTCAGGCAATTCAACCAGAAAAAGAAAGAGGTAAGAATGTGGTAAAAACATAACATACGCTTCACATTGTGTGTACATACTTCTTTTTTAATTATCCTTTTTTATTTATTTATATTTCTACTAATATTATTTGTGTATGTGTACGGAATTAATCTGAAAATAAATGTTATATTGCTTTTTACATTGACATTGTATGATAGAATTAACAATAGTATGATAAGGGTAGGTTGCGGTTTGAAAGAAGTCATAGTGACTGCGATTGAAAAGGGCATGCTTCGATGGCTTGGACATGTTAGTGGAACATATAGAAAAAAAACATTAGAAGTACCTATAACCATCGAGTGTGTTAAGGAGGTATGAGTGTCAATAGAGCGAAAGTAGCTTGTAAACATCGTGACAGATGGGGATCCGTGTCTCTGTCTACCCCTCTACAGGGAATCAGGCGTGATGTGTATGTATGTTTTCCCTCACCTTCGTATTCCGTGACTTTAATTCCACAGCACGTTGAATATACTTTTACCTGGATTAATTTTTTTCTCTTAATATTAAATTTATCTATATTTTTGTCCCGTGCTAGTCTGTGGTGTAAAAATAATGCTAACTAGCTGCCTTTCATCCCGGCATTTGAATCTGTTGAGCGATGGGCTAACAACCTGTCACCTAAGTTCCATTATAGTATTGCAACCCAAATATTCATGTTAAAAAGTGACTTAAGAGAGACATCCTTGTGGTTCTGTTCCCCCCGAAAGAACGTGAATGTTTACGTATTATTTTACCAATATTATTTGTGTAGATATACGCGCTTAATCTGAAATCAATGTCATATTCCATCCTTTTTATAGTTAGAAAGAGACTGCAGGCTAGCCGCCGAAGCGTCGGCCAAGAGGCGGGACATCCTGAAGGCGGCTGCCAGAAGGCTGAAGCAGCAGCACGCTCAAGTGGTGCTCATGGCTAAACAGCTTCAGGAGCAACACGAGGCCAAGGTTAGAGGGGATGGGGGTAACCTAGGGTAAAGGTTAATGGGTGTGATTGAAGTAAGAGGTTTGTCACATTAGTGGGTTAGTTGGTTAGTGGGTGTGAGTGACGCAAAAGATTTGTCAGTTCCAGGTGGCGATCGATACTTTCTGCCTGTCAGCTTGGGGATGTAGAGGCGTGAATGTATGTGTGTGTGTAACCGTTGATGACATTCAAATAGTGAAATATGACACTTTTGCTACTTCACTAATAAGTTTACATCATTGAACAGGGGCTCTATTCAGTAATTCTTTTTGTAAAATCGTAGTTCAATTAGTTCTTCGGTAATTATGTGAAGTTGTACAAATCTATATTTACGTCTTGTTATCTGTTAAGGTGAAGGAAATTGTGGAATAATAATCATTCCGAGTCCACAACATGCTTCCGCAAAATACGATTTTATTGAGTATCTTAGAAATGACTATATTGTCAAAATCCAATATAAAAACGTTTCTTGTACAACTATAATAATATATGGTCGTGAAACTCTATTTCATGAGTATTCTACAATATCACTTTAAAATTATGAATGAAAAGAGCAGCAAATACTCGTTATTATTATTTATTTATTTACATTTTTCACAATAACACCATCACAGGTTTCCCAATACGGTATCATTGATAATACAATATACATTAACAATTTACTAATAAAAATATTGAACACTAAACCTAGACAACAATAATTATTTTATTCATGTATACGGTGAGGGAAAACATCGTGAGGAAACCTACCTGTTCGTCGAACAGGTAATAGTTAGTGCTTGCAAATGGCGACATGGCTGACCACCTGTCACATTGAGTCCTGACTATCTGGTTAACACGTGGGTTCGAGGTGTCCATAGAATTACTACCTTCGCAATCGCGGAGATGGAAACCTGAACCTCTGACTACCCCGCAAGGGTTAATGGTCGTGAATGCGTTTGTCTTTGTTTTTGAATATGATTTCTCTAATGTGAATTCTCAGGAAGAGAAGTTGCGTCAGCAGTTACTAGAGGCGGAGGGCAGCCTGGGGCACCTGATGAGGAAGATGTCAGAGGACCTGTGCAGCCTCTACGCGAACACGCCCTGCCACCAAGCGTAAGAATAAGTGTATTAGTTGTTGTTGTTGTTGCAGAGGTACGGTACTCTATCGAAACGTTTCCTGGACCTCAAGTTATAGAGTGATGTTGGTAGCAGATAATCAAAAGTGTCAAAATCACCATCGATGACAACAAACGTGTCAAATTGCGCCTCAGAAATGAAATTTGCCACTTTTACTATTCTGCGAACAACTTCACTCTGTTACTGCATTGATATTGAAATGATATTTTGCAAAAAGCCCCCTGATGACCATTTCATACATCTATACACGTCTCAAATAAACCCATTCGTCCCTACTATCATTACCAGATGTAAGACCACCTCCAGCTCCAAGATAGACCTGCTCCTCAGCCAGAATCTGGAGCTGAGGCTGCAGCAGGAAATCCGGAGGAACTTCGAGGTGCTGAGGAACGAGATAGCCCAGTTCAGACACAGCTTGGACATGAAGCCCCGCTGTGTGGTCGAGAGGGCCATTGGGACGGAGTGTCAGGGTAAATCAAAATGAAGCAATTATTGGTATTGTTATAAGAATATTTTAGATATATAGAGAAGAAACAAGTGAATGAGATGGGGCAAAAAAGTATCTTAGGGCTTATAACCTCTTTATCAACGATTGTCATAGAAAATTAATCGTGATCAGCATGAAAAGAAATACTAAACCGAGTGGTTATAAAGTTTCTATAAGGTCAATGGAATGAAGCGAAATTGGAAATCTATACATTCCATTCGTAGCCCTAGATATATAATAGTGGTTATTCATTATACTCATTGTGGTTATAAAATTAAGGAAAAAAATTCAAACATATTAAACATCACAAATTGCACAATCAAAATTCTTAATTCTAACTTTTCACAGACAAAAACAGTACATACTCCCTAAACAACAGAACTGTTGTAAATCGGTCATCGGAAATCACTATGGATGTACCAGTCAGTAATAAGACTAAGACGAAAACTTTAGCGCAGAACGTTCAAAACGATCTCAAGAAAGACAAGAATATCAACCATGAACAGGTATGAAATGAAATGAAATGCTTTTTATTCAATATGAGGATTATAAAATCACTTATTAAAGGTCAAAAAAAAAAACTTTTCCACCGGAAAAGTTGTCATTACAGTTAATCAATTTAAATAAAAAATATTAAATAAATCTAATTAAACTAATGTATGATATATGACGTATGTAGTCCGCATTGTACAGTCAACGCTAAAAGTGCAGTCCCAGTAACTTTTTATAAGGTTTACGTTTATAAGAACAAAAGACAATATTTCTCATTTCGAAGCACGCGAATGTATAGTGGCCATGACAATGCATAGTGGCGCTAGTTTTAAAATGTAAAATATTATCTTTTGTTCTTATAAACGTAAACCTTATAAAAAGTTGCTGGGACTGCACTTTTAGTGTTGGCTTTCCATCTGTCGCAAGATGATTTGATATTTCGACTTGTTGCAAAATGCCTAGGATTTTTGCAAAAAGTCGAAATATCAAAACATCTTGCGACACATACATACAATCACGTCCTTTAATCCCTATCGGGGTGGACAGAACCTCGGAGATTTAGTATCTCCTAAGTCACTTTTTGGCATTAATATTGAGGTTGAGATATATCCATATATATTATCTTATTATATTATATGGAACATTGGTCTGTCACTAATCTATGGAACAATTATTAAACTAGCCCATCGCTCAATTCCATTACATTAACCCCTAGTCCCTTACATCGTTCTTCCCGGCATGTCGTAAGAGGCGACTAGAAGACTAGGGGTATATGGAATCTATTGGGCGATGGTCTGGCTGTATCATATGACATTACAACACAATATTCATGCTAAAAAGTGATCTATAGTATATTCGCATTAAGAAAATAGTGACGTCATCATGTCCCCACGATTTGACCAATGAGACGTGAGAACGGTTGTCTGCAATTGGTCGATGTGAATTGTTATCTCATTAACTAACGTCTCATTGGTCAGTTTAACCTCTATATATAATGACGTCACTATTTACTTAACGCGAATAGACTATAGGTACTATTTACATGTCTCATTAGGTTGCAGTACATGTTATGTCCATAAAAAAATGATTAAAACACGTTAAGTGAATGTATGTTTGTGTAATGTTCTTTTCAGTCACGTGAGGACCCGACTAATTCTCCGGCCAACGCAGTGTCGGAAGGCAACTTGGAAGCTTTAAAACGGGAGAACGAATACCTAAAGACTGTGGCCAAAGAGGTATTTTAATATTTCATATAATATAATATTTGGACATTATTACACCAATTGAACTAGGCCTTTGCTAAGTACATTTAAGACTTGTGTTAAGGGTAGTCAACGTAAATTTAAGAAATATATACTTATTAAATGTAGATAAATACATATGTTGCATATACAGGGTGGCGCATTCAAAACGGTCAGTATGGGAAAGTCTGAAACTATAAGAGATACGAAGATTTGTTCTTACGAACCATGTCACCGATTTTGATAACACGAAAACTGCATTCATACTTTATTTACGTGCCGGGAAGAACGGCAGCTATTAACCATTCTTTTGACGTCCCGAATGATCCTAGATCTCTCCTTGAATAGGTGAAAAATCGATGTAGAATTGTCAAAACTTGTCAAAAAAATGGACGTCAATAATTCTGCAGTTGCGGAACATGCTCATGGAAGGATCTAAAGGGTCGTCGCGTAACTAAGTAACTAATTGTTTAAATGTGGCGACCTCTAGAGCGCCACACACAGAGAGAAACCTAAGTAAACTTAAGTTGCAATTAGTTAAACATAATTACCACAGATGACGCTGCCAAGAAATAAAATAATATTTTTTTACAAAAATCAATTTTCTAGATCGCGCAATTGAAATATTTAACGGAAACAAGATATATACAAATTTCCAATTCAGGCTTAACGCGTCCCTCCACGTTTTTGTTGGAAAATGAACAAAAATGGCGAGTCTCTCAAAAATTATATTTTATGTTACAGCAAACCCGTGAATTGCAGTACTTGCAGGATCAAGGTGCTATTTTAAAACGCAGAGTTCTGAAGAAATCCAAACCTATACCCACCAAAAATTCAGATGTCTCCTTGAAAAGGTAGGTCGCCCGTACTAGCTGGGAATTAAGTTTGTAATCAGCTGCTTTATTGATTAAATTGTATTAAACTAGCGACCCGCTCCGGCTTCACACAGGTATAAAATATATAGCCTACTCCACTATTTAATGGATGTTATTATACATATAAACCTTTCTCTTGAATCACTCTATCTATTAAAAAAACCGCATCAAAATCCGTTGCGTGGTTTCAAAGATTTAAGCATACAAAGGGACATAGAAAGCGACTTTGTTTTATACTATGTAGTGATGATAATATTTGGGACCCGAGATTGTGATATTAATTAAAAGATAATGTTTAGGATAATTGAAAAGCCTTATTTTTTTCTTATTTTAGTTTAATACTACTTTAAGCCTCTTAGTAAGTTAAGACTTATTTTATTTATTAATAAGTATACATTATTATGGATATGGATAATATATAAAATCAATGAACACAAGGTAATTTAGGGTTATTATTTATACTACAACAATTACTCATAAATGTGCTGAATGTTATATACTCGTAATATGTAAACATTTTTTTACGTTTTCACTGTACCTGACAAAGGTTTAGTTATGATTTATGTATTATTATTTTAATCTTCTCAGACTACCCGTAAGGGTTAATAATCGTGAATATATTTTTTTTTATTTTACTAGAACCACGGCCAGTCCCCACTTAATGCCATTGCAAAGCGTTAACCAACCGTGTTGTTATTCACCTACCCGCATTTCAGCAGAAAAAGTTAACAGGTATTTTTTTTACATACAAACAGAAATATTATTCCTACTTGCAGTTTATAATCTCTGCCTATCCTTTTAAAGAAGTAGAGCCGTGAATATATAAAAACATAAACATACGCTTCACGACTTGTGTATACACACCCTTTTTTATTATGGCGGGGTAGTCAGAAGCTTGAATGCCCATCTCCGAAATTTCGAAGGCATGTTAGGTATGGGTCATTCGAAGCCCGTGTATCACTAGATAGACAGCACCCAACGTGATAGGTAATGGAACCGTATCGCTGTATATAGGCACTGACTATTACCTATCCTGAGGGACAGGCAGGTTTCATCACGATGTTTTCCCTCACCGTTAGCGACTGTAAATTATGTACGTAAATAAAAAACATATATTTAAATTTCATTCATCGGTACATGCCAGAGTCGGGATTCGAACCTAGGACCTTTCTCATACGAAGTCCGAGGTCTTACCCACTGGGCTACAGCCGCTTACCGTCGCGATGAATAAAAAAACTAAATATAGAAACGCTTGTCTATAATAATTTTCGAGTTGTGAGTGCTTACTATGAAACCATGTTGACAGGTTGCTAGCCCACTGCCCAATGAATTTAAACGACCTATAATCGCTTGGAGATACTAAGTTATATTGATATCAATAAGGTTGTTTGCAGGTCATTTAAGAAACGTTTGGTGCCAAATTACTTTAATACAGTAGCGAGCCCCGAACATACATACAAGAGACTACATAAAATAGATGGTGAGTTTAACATATATCACATACATACATTACACATATACATTCAGGTCCTTTAATCCCTTTCGACGCGGACTAAACCTTGGAGATACGTTAATATCTCCTAGGTTTTTTTTAAGAGACGATCTTTACTCCTTTACAAGATACTTTAAAAGTTTACGTAATTTTAATGTCGGGTAGCTAAGATAATTCTTTGTTACTCCGGCTTTGCACTTCTGGCTATTTAATGGATGTTATTATACATATAAACCTTCCTCTTGCATCACTCTATCTATAAAAAAACCGCATAAAAATCCGTAGTTTCAAACATTTAAACATACAATGGGACACAGGGACAGAGAAAGCGACTTTTGTTTTATACTATGTATTGATACGCGATAAGTCCCGTTTTCTTGTAAAATCTCTTAGGTTACTTAATATCATGAATATAATGATGTTATATGGAACAGTGGTGACAGGTTGTTAGCTCATCGCCCATTAGATTAGATTCTATGCCTTAGTCGTCACCTATGACTATGCCGGGAAGGTCGGCAACTCATTATATTATGTTTCTACAATTCCATATAGGCTCCGGTATTTGAACTCTGAACCCACTAATACAGAATCAAACCTTCGACGACTGGGCTACACCAAATTATTATTTACTAGTGACCCGCTCCGGCTTCGCACGGGTATAAAATATATAGCCTACTCCACTATTTAATGGATGTTATTATACATATAAACCTTCCTCTTGAATCACTCTATCTATTAAAAAAAACCGCATCAAAATCCGTTGCGTAGTTTCAAAGATTTAAGCATACAAAGGGACATAGGGACAGAGAAAGCGACTTTGTTTTATACTATGTAGTGAAGTCTTTATTAATGAACTTGTATATTTTATTTAAAATTAATAATTATGAATTTCATATTTTCAGTCAACTCAGGTCGCAAACCAACAGAAAACATCAAGAATCATTCTCCGTTGAGGTATGTTGAATATATACATATACTTTCTCGTCTGTTAATCCCTTTCGGGGTGGACTGAACCTCGGAGATATAATATTTCCAAGGTCACGTTTTAGCATAAATATTGGGATTGTGATGTCATATCGGCAATACGGTTCACTACCTATCACAGGTGCTGTCTATCTAGTGAAACGCGGGCTTCGAGTGACTCATACCTAATAGTCTTCGAAATTTCGGAGATGGGCACTCAAGCCTCTGACTACCCCGCCACAATAAAAAAAACCCCTGATGCGTATGTTTTTATGTAAATAATAAAAAACTAATGAAGGTATGTTTGAGTCCCAGCCTTCGCGATGCCGTATGTTATACAGGGTGTAACAGAAGAGTGTAGCAATACTTCAGGGTCGTATAAAGCATCACCTAATTAGTCTAAATACCAAGTTTCAGTAGGATCGGACTGAAATTGCCTTTTTTACACCTATCTGAAAATGAGTAACATTCACGATCAGCTGATCGCAACAAAATTCCGACCCATCACTATGAGTAACTCAGTATAGGTAGGCGGCGAAGTCAAACGCTTTCAGGAAAGCCGCTCAAAGCTATAGGCTCCACCCCCGACACCTTGAAGGTGCCGTCCATTCTTTGTGAAAAGCCGCCCGCCGCCGCCACTGATATTAGGGCGAGTTCACATACAATTGTAATATTATGCGTTCACTTTTTTACATAATTAACGCGTGGAACATGTTAGGTACTTGATTAGCTTAGCATTCCTAATGGCGTAAGTCTTCGCTTAGGGTCGTCGTAGAACTACCTTTTATCACTTATTACCTATTGCCATCAAGTCTTGCGAGATCCCGTGACGTCACATAATAAATGGGACCGTGGAGACTGCTAGAAGCCTAAATTCTGTCCAAAGACCAAACCTAAGAAGATTACGGCGTTTGTTAGGTATGTTACCTATACCTACCTTTAAACGTAGTTATGTCACATTCCGTCGCTTGCGCATTTTTAAAATAGGTATTTTTATAATTATTACCTATCTATTTATCTTCGTAACGGTCTGGACTTAAAGGTAACCCAGCTGCCTTATTCTCGGCATGTCGTAAGAGGCGTTTAAGGGGCTATATGGGCTTTTTTAATTACCTAAATACCTACCGAGACGGAGGCTTCCTCGTTCCTTTTGATTTTTATGGGGATTATGGGAGATACCGTGTACGATTGTGTGTATGATTTAGTCATGTGGATACCATCTATCCACACATTCCGACCATGCGGTCTCTTGGTTGCATTTACGACATCCCGGGAAGAAATCAGCCGGTTACATTCTATTTAACTTATGCCAGACCAGCACTGGACAGTCCCGGACTAGCACGGGCATTTCATAATACATTATCAGTAGGCACGTAACACCATCATTTCAGTATCTTTAGTTGTAGATCATTAAATTAAATAAAATTCTCATGTTCAAATGTAATGTATGTAAGTAACCACAAATACGGATACCTAATCAAATTACGCTTGTATGGAATCGCCCTTAGAATTTTGAGTGAAATTTACCTATTGTTAATTTTGCTTGTTTTAGTTACTCAGTTGATTTTTGACACCTGTCCAGTTGGCAACGTTTTTGCATATTGAGATTTTCGAGATTCGTGTGTGAAAGTAAACTAATTAATATGTCTTTTAGTAATAATGAATACTATAATATTATGTTGTGTATGGGAGTGTTTGGGGCCGACCGTTTTGAGCAAATAGCTGATAATTATCTTAGTTTATTATTAATTAAGAAGTGTAGTGGTTCAGTGTCATGATACCTACTATTGATGTGAAAGTTGTGAAACTGTACGGAATCTTATCAAGAATTTGCTAACTCAATAAAAACCAACAGGTCAGTCTAACTTAGTTAATAATAACATAATTTGAAAGGTAATAAGATTATTCAAATATGTAATGAAATTCAATTTATGTTTTAAATAGTTTTTATTTAAAACATAAAGATATGTAATACTTTGTCTTGTGTTTATGTACGTATCCAGTTTGAATTCATTCTTTCGGTACCTAAGTCCTAAAACGCGACTAAGAGACTAAACTATCATTGGTCGAAAGGCTGACAATCTCTATTTATTTCTAAAGTGACTCCGTGTCACAGTTATTATCCTAAGTATTAATTCTATTGAAATTCTAATGTGACCCAATGCTAATTATCTTAAGTCACCCTAAGTTCAGTCTACCCTTACGAGGATTAACTACCTGTCACTTACCTATTAAAGAGCGAAAGTTTTATGATTAGGTTACGCTAAACGTTGACTTCAAATCCTAAAGAGGTAAAACATAAAACCTCTTCCGTCACGTTTAGTTTTTATGTAGGTACCTGGTAACTACTGAACATGGCATTACAGTCGTGATGTTTATGAGAAAAATAATAACCGGGTTGGCAGGCTTCAATAAATTATCTTGTATGTGAAAGAAAGGTCAGATAAATTTGTTTGGTTACCTACATACATATGCATCACGTCCATAATCCCCGAAGGGGTGGACAGAACAAAAGATTCCAAAGACCCTTTTGTCACGTTTAGCCTGTCGTTGGGGGACAAAGATATAAAAGATTTTGGTACACTGGGGATGGTGGCTAGCCAATCGCCCAAAATACCTAACAAACCCCCTAGTCCTTTAGTCGCCTTTTACGATATGCCGGGTAGAAGGCAGCCGATTACATTCTATTTTAGTCCTAGACCAGCACGGGACTACAATTTTCAATAACCTACTGAAAAGTAAACAAACTTTGAATCGCCGACAAAAATCCCAATCCATATTTACTACAAACAGATTTTGAGCCTTATTGCGTAATGAATAACGTTCAATTCTCAATATCACAATGTACTGCAATAGGTAGGCGGCGGCGGCGCACTGATTCTTTTGACGAATGCCGATGTCTCAGGAAAATGAGACTTAATGCTAAGAAAATAGTGCGAATTGAATTTCCTTGCGGTAATCATGAAGGCGCCGAACTTTCTTTTGTCTTTCTCTGTTTACTAGTTGGTTTCAGTTGCACTAGGGATGGGACATTGTAATATTTGTACTTAGGTAATTACTCTTTTTTGAGTATCAGTTTATGGAAAATTCTAGATTTTAAGATATCGAGCTAAAACTTTACAATTACACTAAGTAGGTGATAGAGAATCTAGCCCTAAAGTATGACTACACTCTTCTGTTACACCCTGTATAATGTTGATAGTATGTTTTTAAGTAACGTAGTGTAAGGCGCTCTCTACCAGGTGGACCGATGACCTGAAAAAGGTCGCTGGTAGTGGCTGGATGAGGGTCACGAGTGATATTTTGTAACGTAACCTTGGGGAGGCCTATATACAGCACTAGACTGCTATAGACTGATTTATTGTTTTGGCAGTGTCCAGTCAGCTACATTTACGAGAGGGGCGAACAGTGTTGTGAAGGACGTAAAAAAGAAGATTAGAAGACTAGAGGTGGAAGCTTCGGTGGTCGAGTCTTCTTACAGGTGAGCATCCACAATTCTGTCCACCTTAGAATGGATAGAGTGCGTGAATATACATAAATATATAACAATGATCATTGCTAGTCTGGTACATAAAAACAATTCTAACGATAGTCTATTCGCGTTAAGTAAATAGTGCCGTCATGATAATCAGAGGTTAAACTGGCCAATGAGACGCAAGTAAATGAGAAAAGAAGTCACATTGACCAATAACAGACAACCCCTATAAAATCTCATTGGTTAAATCATGGAGACCTTGATGACGTCACTATTTTCTTAAAGCGAATATACTATAGATCTTCCTGGCATGTCGTGGGAGGCGACAAAGGGACTTGGGGTAAATGTAACATATTAAAGGACGTGAATTTATGACGTATGTACAAGAAAATTACGCTGCATAAGAGGGTGTTCAAAAGTGCGGGTACCAATTTTAACTATAAGTAATTTGTGCGTAACTTGTGACATTTTTTGCAAGTCAATTGCATTCGCAAGAACTACATGTATGTTTGTCTTTGTAATCTGTTTTAGATATCGTTTGTATAACGTATTCGTGTGTAACATTATATTATTGATTACTGTAATCCTATTGTACTTAGCGTAAAGAACAGAAGAGCATGTATGAGGAAGTTAA
The DNA here is from genome assembly GCA_030578115.1 of Leucoptera coffeella. NCBI lineage: Eukaryota > Metazoa > Arthropoda > Insecta > Lepidoptera > Lyonetiidae > Leucoptera > Leucoptera coffeella. The sequence continues at coordinate 32,259 of JAMBLF010001640.1, forward strand.
TGGGTGTGAGTGAAGCAAGAGAGATTTGTCAGGATAGTTCCAGATGGCGATCGATAATCTCTGCATAACCCGTTAGGAACGTAGAGGCGTGAATATATGGATGTAGGTATATATGTAGTCTTATTGTTTACAGAAATTTCAAAAAGAAACAAGCCGAGAAGCATTCAAAGATTGATTCCGAACGAGGACAACAAGAACTTATAGGTGATACTTGTAAGTACATACATATCATGCTAAAATCCCTACCGAAGTAAAGATTACCGATCCCGACAAACCACTTTCGTTTCATTCACATCCATACACACTTTCAGGTATTTCTAACGTGGCTATTTTTCTGTATCGTGTGTATTTGCTACCCCTATGTAATATACTACCAGGTATTATGGTCGGACTTGCCATACTACCAAATCACTTTTACGTGCTTTTAACCCTTGTGGGGTAGTTAGAGGTTCCCATCCATCTCTGCAGTTGACCTAATAATTTCCTTGTATCTCTTAGCAGGTACATAGGGATTGAAGGATGTTTAAGGATATAATATAGGTCCCGGTAGGATACTATTAATATTATACAAGAAAAAAAGGGTCTTATCGCATATATTTTATAAACAATGTATTACCTTGGTTACCCGAGTTTTCGGCCAAGTTGCAATGGCCATGTCACAGGTCAACTGAGGAGCGAGCATAGGTCTACGCCTCCATCGAAATGAGCGGTCAGATTCACCGTCTACCCTCATTTCAAGGCTTCTTGAGTTACTTCTACACACCATACTAGCAGTATCATGGGGTTTTACTATTTCACGTCTGTTTAAACCTCGTTCATGGCCGAAACATCGGTTAACCAAGGTTTTACTTAGTTTATAAAAAATATACGCGATAAGTACCCTTTTTTTTTAAAAATAAAAAAAAAACGTGAGTCTCAAAAAACTATTAATAGTGCTTGTAAATGGTGACATTACTGCTTACCACCTGTCACATTGGGTACTGACTATTTGGTCATCTCATCTCGGATTACTACCTTAGCAATTGCGGAGATAGAAACTTGAACTTCTGACTACCCCGCAAGGGTTAATGGTTGTAAACGCGTTTGTCTTTGTATTTCAAAAATTATTAATATTACTAATGATAGATACAAATATTACAGGTCCAGTACTTCTGGAGAAACGCAGTTCGAAATTGTTGAATGACCTCAAAACAGCGCCAAAAGAGGAGTTTAATAACCCTTACACCTACCACATCAAATGCAATTTACCCATTCCGCCAGAATTTTCTGACCTGTCCAAGTTTAACTACCTACAATCACCATTAGTGGAGTTCAGAAAACTGTATAATTCATCCTGCAAAGTCATTGGTAAAGTTCTGTGTGAGGACAATAAAGATTCAATAGATTCCATGAAAGGCGCAGATATAGAAAACACGTTTAGTGTGGAAATTGCAAACCATTCTATAGGTTCTACTACTTGTGCAGGACCCACGAAAGATTTGGCCGCCATGTCTGTGCCCACTGTGAATTCGGCAGAAATGGCTGGGTCACACGATTCAGGGAGTCTAACGAATTCTAAAATAGAAATGAAAATAAATAAAATAATCGAAGGTGAAGACAGTTTTACGAAAAACGTTGAAAAATTTGAAGAGTTCGCGAGAGAAATGGGCATCAAAGATATTCAGGATTCAGAGATTCTGAGGCAACAAAACGATGATATGAAGGAGTTTGAAAGACTGAATAATGATATAATTAAAACGTTGAAGAGATTGCAAGATGGGGATAGACAGAACCAAGCTAGTTTTACAATTATCAAAGAACCCAGTCTGATAAACAAACTGAGTCAAGCTAAAAATTCATTCATTATACCAGTAAAAGATTCGGCTGTAATACCTTCCTTGAAAGTCAATTCTGAAGGTGACAAAAACAGCAATAGCACGCAAATTTCAAGTTCTTTTATAGAGAAGAATGAGAAATTATCCATAAAAGTTAACAAAGAATTAGAAATAGTTGTACCAAAAACAAATATTGCAGAAAAAGATAATTCTTCAGAAGATTTTGTTGAAAATGTCAAAAATAAAGACGAATCTTTAAAACAAGATAAGGATTTAGTAGAATCTGGCAATTCTGCGGTTACCAATATAAATATTAAACACGATACGTCCGTAGATATTGTAAATGAGATACCTACACAAGACAACGATAGAACAAGTCTTACTAAAGACGATGAAGAAAATAGCGAAAAAGAGAACAGAAATAGCTTCAGTGAAGATTTTGAGGATGCCACCAGCACGAGCAAAACAACTAGCAAAACTGGTTTGGATTCACCCATTTCCAATGGCAAGATCTCCAATATAGAAAACGAAGAATTTTGGAACTAACCACTTATTCTCTTATTACTGTTAAATAGAACTAGAAAATTAATGGCGTAGCAACCAAAGGAATTGAAATAAAACGATGGTATTAAAATAATAGTCTTTTACTTTAATTATTCATATAAAACATTATTTTTACACAATCAATTTATAGTTATAAAAGTAGAAATTTCGTAAATACTATACACATTAGCGGGTGATGTTTTGGCAATATCAAGATCTGAAATGAGTATCCTACATCACATATAGTTCATTTGCACCATCGACTTCTTACAGACCTATTTCCGTAACTCGGGGATTTAATGTCATTTTACAGGAAAACAGGCCTTATCGCGTATAATATAAACAAAGTATTACCTTTGTTTATAAACTATACATAAAAAGGCCCGTTTTCTTGCAAAATGAAAAAAAAATTGCGAATTTTTAAAAAACATCATTATTGTCATGTCTAAAAAATGCAACACAATTGTAATAGTAAACCAATCAACATTTAAATTCAATAACTCTAGCAAACACTTAAACAATCTTAAAAAGGTGAATCAATTAACACAAGTCATAAAGCTAAAACAGTGAGATTATTAGACTAATTAATACAATCATAATTGGCAGTTATTTTACAATAACTAAAGAATAAAGCTAGATTTTATTCTAATTAAAATATAATAATGTAGTATCAGTGTCATTCACGCATTTTATAAAGCTAAGTTACGTTAATAAATTAATTTCATACACACTAATTGAGATATAAAACTGGACGTAAATTATGACATAAGAAATCGTTTGAAATATTTTTTTTATTTATCAAGGTTCGCAAACTAAAGACCAAATGAATTCAGATATTGTGCGTTTCAATAAGTAAAACTTATTATGGAAATATAGCTTATCACATTAGGTAATGACTATCTGGTGAAAACTGGGTTGGACGCGATCATTACAGGATACGCAACGAATTATTTTTACAAAGAAACGTCTTAAAACGTTACTTATACAGCATTAACTCAACTTACCTACAATTATTACTAATGAGGTGTTAATAGCTATATTACAATTCGTCATTAAATGCCTAATACATATTAGTACTAATTCATATAATACGTATATATCTTATTCTCTTTTCAAACATATGTAAACAATAGAGAGAAAATTTTACCTGATACAAGTCATAGCGCATTTATTAAAGAGTAAAAGATACTGATACTAACATTAAAATCACACGAAAACTAGCAAATAATTGCCAACGTGTAAAAAGGGCATTTTAAAATAGCATTTTAATGCTTTATTTATTATTTCGTACAAAAATATAATTATGTAATACCAGGAACACGCGACAAATACAATAAAACGTCATTCCTACACATGGCAACATCTAAAATATTAAGTTTTAAAAACTTAAAAAACTCAGTACTTGGTAACTTTAATAAAAATAATTATAAGACGTAAATGCAAGCTGAGATCAATTCCGATTGATTAAAGCTATTCTCAATATTAATTAATACATGTTCCCCTAATAATTAATACCAATGTGCGTCAGATAAAAATACTAAGGTATTTAAAATAAAATTATTATGACATCTATCACGATTATAATCACAGCATCATGGCTTCATATTATTTAATATTACATTATACACTACATAAATGTAAGTCACAAAATACTTTTAGCTGTTTAGTAGAAACATTCCCTTTTGCGGTTCCGACATAATATCAGCATTGCGACACACCAAGCTGAGTCGGGACCTTTTTTGTTATGTGTTAGATGTAAATGGTATAATGTCTACATGTTAGACTTCTAAATTATAAGTCCATGTTCTTAGTAGCATTGATAAAATATTTTTTATACATCTCATTTTTTATGTCCTATGAATTGATCACGACCATTAAATGTTTATGTCGTATATAGTCGAAAATGGTTATTTCTTTACGACATGTAGAACAAAACAGATCATTGATTGATTGAAAAACTATTAGGAATTTCTCTCGGCCAGCATTTACGTCGTCTATCAACTAAATACGTCAATACGTCACGCTCCAAAACTGACGTTTAGTCCGACGTTTTTCGTCGCTGACGCCGACTTGGGAGAATTAGGGCCCGTGATTCTTAACCAATTGGACACCTGGAAATATATATAATATTCATACACATTTCTCTATGTCAACATAAGATTGAGTAGAGACTATTGATTGCCATATTTAACATAAAAAAATACGTCGAGTGGATCGGCCAAAAGGAATTTGAAAAAGGCAATATTTTCATATATTTTATATTTAGTACGACTATTCCAGGACATACAGATGTATGTAGAATGCCATTAGCTTCTTTTGTAAGAGGCTAAAAGAAATTATAAGTAAGGCGATCGTGTAGGATAAAAACGATATTCGTATAAGACTTTATACATACATTTATACATTATGCGTGTGTATGCAAGTATATGTACTTGACGATAGCCGCCTGAACGATTCCTGGTGGAGGCAAAATTAAGAACTACGCATTTCTTCTGCTTTTACTTGTCTACTACTGGTAGTTGATCATATATGCTATATAGGTATTCATTTATATATAACAAGTATATATTTCGTAAATTCACTTTAACTAGTACCCTTAGCACAAGTCTTTATTTTTTTACCAAGAGGCCAGCTCAATTGGTGTAATAATGTCACATATAACTATACACTAACCTGCAACGACGGAACACTCCGATTAGCGCTTTCCATGTAGGAGTCCTTCTTGGGCGTGCTGCACTGTTCGGGGCCAAGCGAGAGCTTCCTGCTACGTCTACCCAGTGCTTTGGCCATGCTGAAGAAGGTCACTGGGGAAGGCGTGGTATTGGGGCTGCTTAGCTGGGCTTGCGGCCATCTGTTAAGGGTAAAAGAATTGTATTGAGAGATATGGGATATATATAATATGGGATAGTATATATAGAACGGTAGAATTTCAAAGCTAAGAGACAGTTCAATGCCAGTGTCAGGCAAATGTTTTGACTTTCAATGAATGTACTGTACTTGTACTTATGTTGAATAAAAACCTTTGACTTTTGAATGTATGAAGAGATATGGGATAATTGAAATTGAGCGAAAATTGTAGAGAAAGTTTATATATACCAGGTTTATAAGAAAAATAAATGAATCAGATAATGAAACTTTGATTGACCTAGTGTGTACTAATACTCGCGTTAAGGACATTAATTTATACAATGTTAATGGCTCTTATGGACATCTCATGATTACTTTGACTGCCTATATACCGAGACCTAAGGCTGTCACCAAATTTTTACAATATAGACCTATTAAATGCATTGATATGGAGCTATTTAATCTTGACCTTAATTTAATTAATTTTGAACATATCCTGACATTGTTTGATGTTGATGAAATGGTGAATTATTTTCGAAACTTGTTTATTACATATATTGACATCCCACGCGCCCCATTAGGGAGGCGAGGGTGAAGTGTGATCGTTCTCCACCTTGGTTGACTGATAACATTAAATTAATGATATCCTTGCGCAATAAGGCGTTCTGTAAGTATAAACGTACTAAAAAAGATAGTCACAAGTCTTATTGGCTAGAATTAAAGAAACTAGTTTCAAAGAGTATCAAGTATGAAAAACGGGCTTATTTTAATGATTTCATAAACCGACATGTCACCCAAGACAATAAAACATTTTGGAAAAACATTAAGTCTAAGCTTCCTCACACGCAAAAGTTAAACTGTTTATCCGAATCTTTCAGAAATGCTGAGGAGATCAATAGTCATTTTCTTGACACACCGGGTGCGAACATCGTTCCCCAGAGCGAAATAAATAGATTTAGGGATGCCTCTTTTGGACCAGGTCGTTTGCGTTTGGGTGAGGTATCGCGGGACACAGTCTTGAAGACTATTATGTCTATTAAGTCCAATGCTCGGGGGATTGGCGGCATCAGCAGGGATATGGTGCTGTGCACGTTGCCGCGGACGCTCGCTGTGATCACTCACATCATCAACGCATCTATCGCTGGCGGCAGGGTGCCGCAGCGATGGAAGCATGCGGTGGTTACACCTATTCCGAAGCACGATGGCGCGTCTGTGCTGAAGGACCTTCGGCCGATCAGTATTTTACCGTTCCTCTCTAAGGTGTTGGAGAGGATTGTTTATACCCAGCTTTCGTGCTACGTAAATTGCGTGGGCATTCTGCCAGAGTATCAATCTGGGTTTAGGAGGGGCCGGGGGACGATCACAACCCTATTAAACGTGACTGACGACATTTTGACGAACCAGAATAAAGGACTGGGGACTATATTAACTCTGTTGGACTATTCTCGTGCATTTGACTGTCTTAATATTAATCTGCTATTATCTAAATTGACATATTACGGACTTGATCATGGTGCGTTGAGATGGTTCGATTCGTATCTCTGTGATAGGAAGCAGATGGTCAAGTTGACTAGGTCCGATGGCTTCTCACTTCACTCGCGGCTGGGTGATGTGAATAGGGGGGTTCCCCAGGGTTCAATCCTGGGCCCGCTCCTGTTCATTATTTATACGGCCGATCTTTATCGGGAGGTGCGGAACTGTCACTGCCATCTGTACGCTGACGATGTACAACTATACACGTGTGCTCCCCCAAAGGAGATTTTGACTTGTGTGCCTCGCTTGAATGACGACTTGCTGAGGATACGGGAATGGTCCGACCGGAACGCTCTCGTTCTGAACTCAGCAAAGTCTAAGTTCCTTATGATAGGCAGCCGGATGAATGTGGAGGTGATGAAAGTGCTAAATCCAGTTGTAACAATCGGAGATGATGTTCTGGAGCGTGTGTGTGAGGCTAGGAACTTGGGCTTGATTTTTGATGAGCAGCTACAGTTTTCGTCACATATACAGCGTACCATAGCAGCCTGTTTTTACCGCTTGAAAATTTTGTATGGTGTGCGTGATGTGTTGTCCTTGAGGTCTCGAGTGGCCTTGTGCGATGCGCTAGTGTTGTCAAAGCTAAATTACTGTGACGTGGTGTATGGGCCTAGAATTAGTGTTGGTCTGTCGAAGGCTGTGCAGCGGGTGCAAAATGCGTGCTGCCGATACTGCTTCGACGTGCCGCGTCGCTCGCACGTTGGCCCTTTTCTTGATGGGGCGAACATGTTGAGGATGTGCTCGCGGAGACAGTTACACCTTGCTTGTTTAGTGTTTGACGTCATTCATTACCAAAATCCACCATATTTGTACAATAGGCTTAAGTTCGCGAAAGGTGCTGGTTCGTCCGGAGTGAGAGCTGTAAGGGCTCCCCTCGAACTAAAGATACATCACACTACGGCTTTCAGGGGTGGCTTTCATTACGCTGCCACCAAATGTTGGAACAACATTCCACCACCTTTGAGGCTGACAAAAACTAAACATAAATTCAGACAAGAATTGAAGAACACATTATTAGCAATACAAAAACAACAACCGCAATGAAAGTTACTCACCTATATATGTATGTACATTCCTACTGTTTTATTATTATAGTATATGTATTCGTTAATCACTGCACAGTCACACAGTTTTTTATATTAAATATTTATTATTTGATACAATTTTCTTCGCAATATCTAAGTATTGAATATGTTATCTAATCTATAACCCTCTGTGTGCTGCCAGCTGAAAATCGGTGGTTCTGCGCAGCCTAGGCCTAGCAGACGCCCACCGAGCTGGTCGCCTTTTGGGATCCCACAATACAATCGCTACAGTTTGGTTGCTTCTTTAATTTTATTTATTACTTAATTTTGTTAATTTTTTTTTAAATTTTGTTAAATTATGCAATTTTGTTTAATTATGAAATTTAATTGTTATTCAATAATTGTGAAAGTGTGGATTCCAATAAAGATTTATTATTATTATTATTAAATGAAATTATGACAAAGACACGGGCACACGACTATTAATCTTTGCGGTGTAGTCAGAGGTTTAGGTTTCGGTATTCGCAATTGCGAAGGTAGTAATTATATGGTCGTCTCGAACCCACGTGTTTGCCAGATAGTGATTACTCAATGTGACAGGTGGTAAGCCATGTCGACATTCACAAGTGTTCGGGGATGTAGGTTTCTTTACGATGTTTTCCGTCACCGTAATATTCGATGCATTTCGTAAATGTGTTTTTATTACAAAAATGTACGTAGAAGTACGCGATTTAAACCCTGTATCTACTGATACAAAGTCAAGCCCCTAGTGCCAGTGCTTGCAAATGACTTACCTCCTGTCGCAATGACTACTGACTATGTGGTCAACACATGGTCAACGACTATCTGTCTATCGACTATCTAGTCAACATTTCGAAGATAGAAACCTAAACCTCTGATTACGCCGCAAGGTTAATGGTCATGAACGCGTTTGTCTTTATAACACATCATGCCCGTTTTCCTAAAGTATTGTAGGTAATTATATGACTATCACATTGAGTATTGACTATCTGGTCAAAAGGTGGATTCAAAGTGGCCATAGAATTTGAAACCTGAACCTCTGACTACACCGCAAGGGTCAAGGGATAGTCATGAACGCGTTTGTATTTTTGTCTTTATAACACATCATGCCCGTTTATCTAAAGTATAGTAGTAAGTAGGCTAATAACTATCATAATCATGATTAATAACTAGCGGGACTTATCGCGTATGTTTTTATATAATAAAGCTACCTTTATTAACGTCCGGTTAATAAAGGTAACTTTATTATATAAAAACATACGCGATAAGTAACGCTAGTTATTAATCATGAGTATAAATCGCGAAGCTCTTAAAACTATAACTATCATAATACTAACTTTTCCCTCTCCTCCGGAGCGTGCAAAGAGACCGTGTGGCGCCACCTATAGATGTTGGGGTACTGCTCGGCCGAGATGTCGCAGCCCACTATCGCGTCGTACACCAGCCTATCCATTTTGGTAGGCTCGTCACTGCAAACAAAACAATATAAAGGTTTATTTAAACTAGAAGTATTGAGCATTCTCATTTTCAGTGATTATATTTCTGTTAACCCTTGAATAGGTGTAGAAAGTAACCAAATGCTTTTATACAAGCATGTCTTTAAAAATGATTGAGACTAAGGATTTGTTTATGTTTTCCTATATGTATCTACTCTACATCTACCCTCCTTTTCGATGTGAACAGAAATCACAAAGACAATATTTCCATGCTTAATTATAAAGCTACCTAACGGGGTAGTAACTAACATACATACATACGCTTCACGACTTGTGTATACACACTCCCTTTTTTATTATGGCGGGGTAGTCAGAGGCTTGAATGGCCATCTCCGAAATTTCGAAGGCATGTTAGGTATGGGTCATTCAAAGCTCGCGTATCACTAGATAGACAGCACCCAACGTGATAGGTACTAAATTAGTATGAATTCGAAACCCTTTACTCCCTGCCACGAAACATCTAGAAAATATCACCTATTCGCGTCGTATTTACGCCTCGGCCTAAATAGATAAGGTTTTCCGACTATGCATTAACGGACCACATAAATACTTACTTTACATTGCAGCCAGTTACACCCGAACCTCTACCAACCCAAAAAAGGGTTAATGATCGTGAGTGTTTTTTCTTGCTTCACTCACACCCATGAACCAATGAACGAATGAATGAATGAACGAGACATCTATCTTATGTTCTCTACACACTCACCCATAAATATATGCCTCAGCTAGGGCCGTGTCGTCTGCGTCTTGCATTAGCTCCTCCCGTTCGCTCTCGCTGTCTGTAGCCGTCTTATAGTCACTCTCGTCCGTCTTGTACGAACCGTCCGACTCGTCTTCTGATAGCTGGGAAGCATATACATACGTCAAGTATAAATGTTGGTAAGTATTTCGTTTATTTTGTACGGAAGAAACATTTTTACTTTATGAATATCCTATAATACTTAAGTGCACATACCTCTGGCTCCATATTCTTGGCCTTGTCCAAACCCATCATAGAGATCGGGGATCCGTCCCCGCTCGGGGTATTGGCGCTGTTCAATCTTCGTTCTTCATTCCTGTTCTGGGATTTGCCGTCACCTGAAATAAAATGAAAGTATAATTACTGCCTACCTTGTTCAGAGAAGTGTCTATAGGTTGTATGTACATATGGCGTACATACCTAAAACTACCTATAACTGCCAAGTGTATATGAGGAGGTATATGAGTGTCAATGAAGCGAAAGTGGTCTGGCAGGCTACCTCTCTACATGGAATCGGGCGTGATGTGTATGTATGTATGTCATACATAATACTATTAATTAATACCTTTAAAGAGATCTGCGTGAGATTTATGTTTAAGTGTTAGTATTACATGTCTAATGCACAACAGGAACAATTAATCAAAGTTTTGTAATTGCGAATTAAAGATATAAAACTCTTTGTTTATTTTTCGCTTCGTAATATATGTCTAAAAGAAACACAGCTAATTAAATCCCAGATCAGGAAAGGACACACATTTCCAACACTAGGATGAAAATAATTCGACTGTTAACTATTCGAGTATTTAACTCTTTATTTTCCATATTAGTGCCATTTCTACTCAAATACTTATATTAAATGTGACCTTGGAGACGATTCCCGAGATTTTGTCACCCCGAAAGAAAAAGACGTAACTATACGTACAAATAAACACAAACTTACCTATATCGAAATCAAAGTTCAACCTCTTGATGAAACTATCATGTTTCGGGCTCGAAGACAGCATGGACCTATTCTTCCTGAACGACGTATTCTTTTTGAGACCCCTTTCAAAGTCCCCTTTCCAATCGCAACGACACTTAATCACTCGTTCCCAATTATCTATGCACGCACTTTCGGAAGCCGACGGTCCTTTACTAGCATCGTTATCCACTAGTTCCTCAGACACGAAACTTGCTAGACACCGTATATGGGCGTCTATTATAGTGTTCAGACTAATCTTGCTAGGTGACCTAGGTATTAACTTCTTCTCATCGTCTGAACTGAACTGGTCGTGCGGACACCGAACCCGGGACAGGAAGTCCACGAACCGACACACGTCATTCGTATCTTGGGTTTGCTGCTTCAGTTTGAACACCACTAACTGGGCTAGCCTCGAGTGTATTAGGGCAAAATTGATGTTACTAAACCTCTCATCATCCATGTAAGTTAGGATTGTATTCTGGAAATGTTTAGCTTCATTTTTGAGTGACTCCGCCGCGATTTCAAAGGTCGACGTGAGAGAAAATATCAAGGCATCCGCGATACGCTTCGCAAACACCTGACATGTACGTTCCATGCACAATAACTGACTGACAGTGTGTCCGGCCGAACTGGTGACGTCACCGTTAAAACTCGCCATTTTGATTGGCTGTCGGCACATTCTCTGACGTATGGGGTCGGTTTTTTTCCAATGCGCCCTGTCAGTTATTCGACACGACTTCATGGCGTTGCATAAGTCAGTTATGGGGCTGACCATTTCTTTTGGTGACGATTTCTGTGAGCTAAAACTTAGTCTTGAGAACGTAGAGTCCTCTATACACTGAGATTCTGAGAAGCTTTCGCTAAAAGCTAGGGAGACGGCGTTGTCATATTTCGTCTTCAAGTAGTTTTCTAAAAGATTCAATCCCTCTGTGGAACGAAGGTCTGTGAACGTGTCCAGAAATGGCCAGTACTCCTTCCAACCCACTTTCATTTCTTCGGCTAGGTTCCTATAGAAGAATAAAAGTATTATAACAGTGGTAATTTTACAATACAAAAATACAATATTGATAGAAGAAGAAATAATACGCTAAGGTGTAATGACCTAAAAAGTCACAATATATTAAACATTATCATCATATGGTCTTTTTCTAGTATTAATGTATATACATACATACAACACCTATTATTCGGAATAGTCATAGTTTTATTTGACGGGGGCTGTCTATTTGGTCAACAATAAGATAGAACCTCTAACTACCCTGCAAGTAAATAAATTTACGTAAATAAATTTTTCAAATACGAGTACTTTAACTATAGACTATGATTTATACGAAGATATGTTGATACGTTTGAGTGAAGCAAGAGAGATTTGATGGTATGGTCAAGCCCTTCGCTTTTCTTATGAGTTCAATTCTGGGCATTGATTATATACGTAGACTTGTATCCTTTACACAATCACACAGTCTTAAATCAAAGATTTTCATATCATTCCATTTTATTTCACATAGGTAGCAATAAGGCATCAACCCATAATCACACCATCTCTTACCTTCCAACACTCTCCAATCCCTTGGAAAGGTTGTTCAACCGGAAGGCAGGGTGCGAGCGCGGCGGCGTCTTCCACTTCCGCCGGAAGCTGTCGGCCACTAGAGCCTCCATAGGCCCGGCGAAGGCTCTGATCTCGTAGCGGGGAGACAGGGGATCCGGGTTCAGTTCCTGCAAAGTGTTGGAATGATTGTCATTTGAAAGACAATGAAAATACAATATTTAAGACATTGAATATAGTATGAAACAATATTTTAGATATTGTATTTAATGAATATCAGTTCAATGGTTATTTTATCATATACACCTCTGGATCAAATATCTGTATTGATATTGCTTGTCCTTCCTTTTGATATATAGTAAGAGGCGACTTAGGAACTATGTGTCAATTAAATTTTGTACTAGATCTACTTCATGCCATATTTACCACTCGTCACATTGATTACTGACTGACGTAGGTTCGAGGTGACCATAGAATTACGTGCGCAATTGCGGAGATGGAAACCTGAACCACTGACTACCCTACAAGCGTTAATAATCATGAAAACATTTGTTTTTGTTAACAAACCTAACTACATAAAAGTATGATTAATAACTAACGGGACTTATCGCGTATGTTTTTATATAATAAAGTTACCTTTATTCACCGTACGTTTCTGCCCGTGACCATGGCTGCTGCAACGTAGCCGAAACGTCGGGTTAAAAAAAGGTAACTTAATTATATATAAACATACGCGATAAGTCCCGTTAGTTACTAATCATGAGTGTAAATCGCGAATCTCTTAAAACTATAACTACATAAACGTATCAGTATCTCTGCCACTAACCGGTGGTCTGGCGGGCGTGAAGGGACGGCCTATAGCGGGGGCGGCACTGTCGTCTTCCGCGTGAAGAACTGGCACGTAGAACCTCTCTTGCAACATCGCCTCTATTCGGGAGGCTGTATCGGAGGAAACGTTGGACGCACGCTTGCATATAATCTGGAAAATAAAAAATAACTCAATAATAATAACAATAAAAAACACATTTACGAAATGCATGGAATTATACGGTGAGGGAAAACATCATGAGTTCCCCGAACAGGTAAAAATTTGTGCTTGTAGAGTACCCGCCACATAAGGTGGCAGTAGCCAAACTTGGAACTAAATTTGACGTTTCCGCCATTGCGTGTTATTTTGTATGAAAGGTAAATTTAGTATTACCAGCGTTGTGTTTTTTGCCCACTCTTTGTAATTTTTATGTTCGTTAAGGGTGATTATAATAAATTGATTTCTGGAGTTTCTTGTTAGTTCTTCTCCAAGGGTCTCCGCTGAACTTCTTCTTCTCAATCGTAACGCTCTTATCAGAGCGGTCGTGGTCTTCATGACGTGGCATCTTGAGCAGCCGAAATGGTTGGTGAACTAACCTCGGTAAAAATATGTAAAGACAATGCTCAGTGCCATGTTTGAAATAGTTTTTTTACATACATACATACACATCACGCCTGATTCCCTGTAGAGGGGTAGGCAGAGATCACGGATCCCCATTTGTCCCGATCCTGACAGACCACTTTCGCTTCATTGACATTCATACATTCTCTAATACACTCTCGGCGGTTATAGGGTACTCCTAACGTCACCTTTTTTTCAATATAGCGTCTATCTGACTGTTACATATATGTCTTATTAGGGCCGGCCCCTACGTAACCGCCCTTCCACTTCACTCATATATATTCCTTTTGTCAATATATAGTTTTTTTAATTTGTACTTAGATCATAAAATAACTTTCAAAGAGAGCTTATGATATTTTGAATAAAAATATTTTGACTTTTGACTTTGGTATATTAATTTGTTTTATTTGAGTTTATAGCTCTGCAACCAAAGATCGTTACAAATGAAACCTCAATATAATGTATCGAGCCGTATGGCACAGTGAGTGCTAGTTTTGGCGTGTTTACTGGCAACACTGGATTACGCGACTGTGGCGACGCCTCCAACTGCCACCTTATGTGGCGGGTACTCTAAGTGGCGATATGGCTTACCACCTGTCACATTGAGTACTGACTGTCAGGTCAACACGAGGTGTATATAGAATTACTACTTTCGCAATAACGGAGATGGAAACCTGAACCTCTGACTGCAAGGGTTAATGGTCGTGCATGTTACGTAAACGGAATACAGGGTGAAATTTATAAAAAAATCATACATTATAGTTACACACATTGGACTCATACATTTCATATATAAACAAAGTATGATTATGAATTATATCAATTTATGTAAGAGTAAGTATTATATCTGTTATGTTTATTATATTACTATATTTATTATAATTAAATTATTTTGTGTATGTTTATTATTTAATACATGCAGCTTGTGACAGTTTTCAAATCGGGTGCTGCCAGAGGACCAGTGATGTAGCCTAGCTACATCGTATACTGAGGCAGCACCTTTTCACTGCATCAACGGTTTTCTACATATTTATTTTTTAACATGTTTGTATTTTTGTAAATGTAGTGAATAAAGTGTTTTCTTTCTTTCTTTATATAATCACAACCCTAGAATTTACGGAAAATAATTCAAAGCTCATCAAAAGTACTGAAATGTACACCAAAATATAGCTAAACGTACACCAAGGTTAGGTTTGGGTTGGGACTGTATTATTTTGGTGTACAATTCTGTAGTTTAGGAGTGCATTTTCGTATTATCTGATGTTCCTTTAAACACTATCCATAATTTACTAGCTAGGTACTTGCCGTTCTTTGCAGTATGTGGTAGGAGGCAACTAAGGGACTAGGGGTAAATGCTAAAAAGTGACCAAAGAGATGTTTCCATAACTCAGAAATTTCGACCACCCCGAAACTGTTAAAAAGGAAGTAAATTTACATGTATGTATGATACTCTATTTTTTTATTTACTTTAAAGGTAACCAAGATACTTACATCCTTAGCCAGTTCGCCCAATTTATTCCGAGCGTCCTTGTTACATTGCGGAAAGGAGGTTAACACATCAACGACCTCCAACGCTCCGAACTTCGCCGCAAAATGCAGGGGAGTCTCATTCATTGCCTTGTCTGGTGTATTCAAGTATCTATCCACTAGTATCGATGAGAATTCCTGGGAAAAAATTGTATTAGGTTATTTATTATACATAAAAAATAGTATAAAACAAAGTCGCTTTCTCTGTCCCTATGTCCCTTTGTATGCTTAAATCTTTGAAACTACGCAACGGATTTTGATGCGTTTTTTTTAATAGATAGAGTGATTCAAGAGGAAGGTTTACATGTATAATAACATCCATTAAATAGTGGAGTAGGTTATATATTTTATACCCGTGCGAAGCCGGTGCGGGTCGCTAGTTATACATAAAAAATAAACTCCTGAACTCGATTGTATGTAAAAAGATTGCTAACCACAATTCATTCAGGCGGTCGTATGAAGTGAATAAGGGACAAGGGGTAAAAAGTTTATTGGGCGAAAGGCTAGCAACCTGTCACTAATGTTCTATATGAGATTACTGCCCCAATATTTATGCTAATCTGACCAAGGAAATGTTTTCATGTCTCCTAGGTTCTGTTTATCCCGGAAGGGATTGAAGGACTTGAATGTACACAGCCATATATGTAAACATCATACGCCATTTGAAAGTTATAATTTAACAAAATACTTCATAATCTGAGTTTTACGCATATGAAGGGTACAAGAGAAAAAGGGGCTCATCAACAATTTTGCCGAAATGAAACTGAGTATGCCACGAGATTGTTTTTTAATGGACCTTTCTTTTGACGTTTAAAAAAGAAATAAAAGGGGCTTTTACTCTGAGCTACAGGTAAAATTTAAAATATCAAAAATAACAAAATCGGGTCGATGTGCTGGAATCCTGGATTAAAATGAGGTCATTGTACACAAAACATAAAAAAGGGGTTCATTTAAAAAAAATTGCGTTTTAGAACGAGTCCATTACGTCGCGATTTTGAATATTATTAACTAATTATTTAATAATAACTAATTATTTCTTAAAATGGTTCAATATTTCAAAAAAATAAATAAATAACATCTAAAGTAGACTTACAATTCAATTTTGACTGTGAATTGGATTGATTGATTAGTTTAGGAAGTGAAGGAATTAATGTAGAAAATTTAAAACTCAAATATCTCAGTTCAACCAAAATGTTGATGAGCCCCTTTTTCTCTTGTACCCTTCATATCGTCCCTTAGCTAACACCGCTGAAGTTGAAAATTGGCGGTTTAAACATTTTAATGCCATTGAATGAAGCTACCCATTGTGCGTCTAACCATTGGTTTCATGAAATAGATTTCAGTCAATCAGAAGTCATAATTAAAAAAATAGTGACAGCGCTCAAGCGGCTCAAGTAGGTTGGTGTCGCATCACCGCACAGTTTTTTTTGTCTCCTGTAAAGTTGGTAAAAATGACTTAAGCGGTGTTGTAAGCTAAGGGACGATATGTTATCGACTCAAATTGAATAAGAGTGATGTTAGAAGTACCTATAACCACCGGGGGTGTATATAAACCGAACGAGATTTGTCAGGATGGGGACAGATCCGTCTCTGCCAAACCTCTACAAGGAACCAGGCGTGATGTGTATGTATTTATCCAAATATTATTTTTTTATTTAACGAATTTCAACATACCTTACAACATTCGGGGTCCGCATCACTCCCATACAGAGTTTGCACGAAAACAGGGTTGCCAACAGTGGTCAGAATCAAATTGCAGATCTCAGCGTTCATCGCCTTTGCGGCTATGTGCAATGCGTTGTAGCGACAACCCTCCTGTGAAAAAGAAGAATTATAAATAAGAGTCATTTTTACCCGTTTCAACTGGGACCTAAGTCTACTATTCTACTAAGTCGACTAATTCTACTAAGTCTACTATAATAATAATAATAAGCTTTATTCATAGAAACACATTGACATACACAGACAGGAAATTAAAAAAAGAAAAAAAAGAGATATAGTCTGGCTAACGAAAGTAGATACTGGATAATTTTGCAAACTTTTTATATGACAACACTAAAGTGTTCCTACCATCGGATACTTACCCTACAATTTGGGGTATTTGAAGTAGAAAGTACTTAGGAACAAATATATCCAAAAAGGCATTTTTAAAACAAACTCATTTTGAACATTTTATAAAATGAGTTTTAAAAATTCGTACGTCTGCTAAAATTGTGTTAATCGAAAATACGTTTCGTATCTACGTGTTGGATCATTTCAAGAGCTACAGTAAGCCTTACGTTGGTCTAATAAATAGCTTAAGTAATTAGGTACACTATGTATTAACTAATTAGGTAGGGAAAAACTTAACAATTTTATTTAAAAAAAAATTAAATTGTGTCTATTTTCCCGAAAATTTGGTAAAATGAGAATTAGTGTATGGTATTCCTATTTCTGACGCCGAAGTTGGCGTGTTGTTGATGTTTCTTTATGGTTCTTTATGGTTGACTTGCGTAAAGTTAGGTTAGGTTGACTTGCGTAAAATGTCTTGATATTTTTTTTATTTTAATTAAGTAAGTACATTATTCGTATAAGTTATTTTTTGTTTGTTCTTTTTGTTTCTTTAATACGCTACAATGGAGTGTCGTATCCGTGTAATGTTTGGTATGGAGTTAATAAAGAGATAACAAGTTATATAAGCTACTTTTAATCACGTCATAACGCGGACAAAATTGCAAGTATCCACTAGTAAAATAAAAATAAATGTCAAAATATCAAAGTGAGTTGTTCCGACTTTCCTTTTTATTTTAGGGTTGCAATGCTAATATATTTTAAATTTGCCGCGCTTTTTCAGTATCTACTTTCGTTAGCCAGACTATAAGAAGTTTATACAAGTAAGTTATTAAATCCTACATGTGCATGTCATTGCCCAGTGAGATGGTCCCAATGGTACTAATGCGTTTTAGCACAAACGCAGTTCAATATCAGATCAGTAATATTGTGAAGTTGGTAGTCGATTAGCAACAGTGACAAATTTCGCCATTTTTAAGCGAAATTTGACGGTTTTTCTGATACCAATGGTGATGGATCAGATATTGAAATGATATTTTGAAAAAAAAACATTAGTGGACTTGGGCCTCTGTTTTAGTATGCCCCGAACGAGTAATAATGGCGACATAGCTTACCACCTGTCACATTGAGTACTGACTATCTGATCAACACGGTGGGTTCGAGGTCGTCTTAGAATTACTACCTCTGCGATTGCATGAACCTGTGACTACCCCGCAAGGGTTAATTGGCGTGAACGCGTTTGTCTTTTAACTAAGGTTTGATTAGTAAAGCATGAATCAATAGAGTATACATAGTGCAGTGAGTTAGTTAGTCGTAATGTTCTGTGTATGTAAACATTAGGCAATATTGTATACAGACTGATATTGTGTTGACCACTTGAAACTCTACAAGCATTTGATCGTTAGACGTCGTGCGAAACGGTCATAAAATGGCGGCGTATGAAGTCGTAATTGTATATTATACCTACTAAAATACACAATGTAATAAAAAAATATTGTTTTAAATTTGCATATATCGCTTGACTTGTATTGTTTTTTATGCTATAAAAGCCAATTCAGGCAATATCTTATTACCGTAATATTTCACAATAATTTAGTACCGATTTCTATTTGCATTCATATTAGATGTGAATAGCTTGCTATCTATGAACTCCCATAAGTATTTACAACAAAAAGCTATTATTAACCATACATACTTACATACACATCACGCCTTAATCCCTGTAGAGGGGTAGACAGAGATCTCGGAACCCCTTCTCACTGCCAAACCACTTTCATTGACACTCATACACTCTATATATTGAAAAAAGGTGACGTTAGAAGTACCTATAACCGCCGAGAGTGTATGAGCGGATGTATGAATATCAATGAAGCGAAAGTGGTCTGTCAGTGGGGACAAATGGGGATCCGTGATCTCTGCCTACAGGGAATCAGGCGTAATGTGTATGTATGTGTGTCATACACTCTATATTAACCTTACCTGTAATATAGCTGGAGTGTTACCACTGCTGACCAGGTATCTTGGGTTGTCCCACACACGGTCCCTAACCGTAGCGGTCAAGCCAGCTTCAATGGCCTTCCGGAGCGACACCATGTCTTGAGGACTGGGAGCCTTGAACGGGTACGGCTTCTCACCTCCTGCGGCTGAATGAAATTAATGATGAGTTGTGATACTATAGTCATATGGTTATTATAAGCTGTAAGGTGATCATAGAATATCATGATTAATAATTAACGGGACTTATCGCGTAAATTTATATATAATAAAATTACCTTTTATTAACCCGACGTTTCGGCTACGTTGCAGTAACCATGGTCCCGTTAATTATTAATCATGAGTATAAATCGCGAATCTCATAAAACTATAATCATAGAATATATTTCAAATTTAAGAGTTAGTTTTATAATATGTAGTTTTAAAATCAGTGATGTAGTCTATCTACATCGTATACTGAGGCAGCACCTTTTCACTGGATCAACGGTGTTCTTTGCATATTTTTTTCCATGTTTTTTTTTTGTATGTTATGTAATGAATAAAAAAATTTTCTTTCTTTCTTTTAAGTGTAATGTGTAGTGAAATAACACAAGCGGATTACAAAAACCCACTTATGTATATCAATAGCTACTGCTTCTAATAAATAATAATAAATAAAAATATATGTGTATATGTTCTAATAAATTACGTATGGATAGAATTCCTAATGATCAAGGCTACATCGCACTGCCAGTTTAACATGAGTGCAATTGAGAACTTAAAAATAAGGCAGATCTACATGACAAGTAAATAGGATTACATTTAGGCAAGCAATACATAGTAGTACACAATGAAAACGATTGTTTCCAGTCTGTTATGATTTGTTCCATGTATCGCAACCACAAATGTATTTGCTTGAGTTAGGACCTTGAATTTAAATAAACCTTGAAATTGAATAGGCTATTTGACTGATTTTGAAAAATTGTTTCAAATTATTCGTTGGTATATGATTAATACACCACATGTATATTTCTGCAAATTTGGCAGTATTTTCCGTAAAATATTGGGTTAAAATTTAAATTACAATATTCGCGCGAAAAACGCTGTTTCTGTAATGGCGGACGCCATATGATCTGCGTGACGTCACAGGCAAGTAAACACAAAGATCAAGTACGACAAACAAAAATAATAGCTAGTTTGCGGATTCACATAGAGTGTGTAATAAGGCGTATCAGAGAATTCCATATGTTTAAGCAACATTCAGTAATTAATTTAAATATACTTTGTGTACTTGACCATGTTATTATTCTTGCATGTGCACTATTGGAAGGGGATTAATAAACATAACCTATATATTTTGTGAAACAGCGACGGAAATTAATATAAAAAGTAGCTTTATAAATAAATACTTAGATGCTTACATACCATCTTTTATATTTTTGAGCTCTGCAGCATAATAATCGTTTAGTCGAGTTATTTTTAAAGAAAAGTGCAACCGTAAACGCGTCATCTTAGGTAGATTTCTATTGTCGACTTGTACAAAATTCTTGTCCATTTTGACAGCAAATACTATTGTTTATATCACTGGTTAATAGTGTCCTGCGGAATTCTTGTAAAAATAGTACAAGAAACGATGGAAATACGATAAAATCACACTAAGTGCATAACAATAAACAATGTTTACTTGCCTGTGACGTCACGCGAGGCGTAGCCAATCACAGAGCGTTCTTGTGAAGGAAGAAATTCAAAAAATTATATGAATTTATTATGTTTATTTTGCAAAATCAATAAATATTTTCGGATAAAATAGAGCTAAATATGGTTTTTTATATTATTACCTAATAGGATGACCACATTTAGTAACATATTTTTAATAGTGTCAAATAGCCTATTTAGAACACTAGCTGTAAAACAGTAAATTTAATGAAAACTTGACAAAATCGTTAGATATGCATATAAATCTGTAATAAAAATAACTTAATATTCTTATTTGCTGAACTATAATCTGAGGCACAAGTATCATTTTTCTTTTTCTTACCTACCTACATTGTTTATTACTCTAAATGTATATTCAATGAGACATCAAAAGATGTGTATCAGTTTTATTTCCAGTGTTATAATTATTTGTAAATGCAGATT
>JAMBLF010001641.1:0-33544 GCA_030578115.1 Leucoptera coffeella
CATGATCTTGACAAATGCGCATTCGTTATCTCCACCTACCCCTCTGCAGGGAAGCGGGGGTGATGTGTATGAGTGTAATATACTTATATTTTTATTTATATTTCTCTAGAGCCCCGCTCATCGGGCTGGAGTACCTGATAGAGTTCCTGCCGGAGCAGGCGCACCACGAGCGGCAGTACCTGTGCACGCTGTGCATGCGCCACGGCCACCCGCGCACCATCATCAACCACATGACCTGCGGCACGCACCGCCACCACTATATCGTGAGTTGCAGCTGTGTTAAATTATAGTTTTAAAAGATTCGCGATTTACACTCATGATTAATAACTAACGGGACTTATCGCGTATGTTTAAATAAACGTCGGGTTAAATAAAGGTAACTTTATTATATAAAAACATATGTTAAATTGTCCTTATAAAGTCATTTGACTGTTTTGAACTTTGTGGAAGTTATGTTTCATTGTTTTTATAAAATATTTGATTCTCTGGTTAGGTTAGGCCATACTTTCATTACTTTAGACCCAAGAGATAACTTATGAATCGTCTAGTGTATGTATGATTGTGTATTTTGAATTCAAGTTGAGCGGCGTCTTACAAAAGTGTAGGTAAACTTATATAAAACGTCTTACAAAACAAGTGTAGGTAAACTTATATAACTGCCTTTGTAAAGTCATTTGACTTTTTGGAACTTTGTGGAAGTTATGTTTCATTGTCTGTATAAAGTATTTGTCTCTCTGGTTAGGTTAGGTCATATTTTTATGACTTTAGACTCAAGAGATAATTTGTGGGTCGTCCAGTGTATGTATGTTTGTGTATTTTGAATTCAACTAGAGCGGCGTTTTACAAAACAAGTGTAGGTGAACTTGTATTAAACTATCATCTTTTTTTTATTTGCAAACTACTCTAGTGATAGAATCAAATAAATGTACTTCGGTGTATTAAATGAATTATTTTTCATATTAATTTTACAATAAATTTGACTTATCTCGTGTATTTTATAAACAAACGTAGGGGAAGAACGGTAATGCTTAGGTTTTCTTATGAAATGAATTAAAATAGCGAGTCTGAAAATATTATTTTTCATATGTATTGATGTTAAATAATGTTGTGTTGAAGAACCGCAACTACCTGAAGGCGAGCTACAAGCTGCAGCCGCTGATCCCGAAGAACAAGTCCCGCTACGTGGTGTTCGTGGTGGTGACGAAGCTGGCGCAGCGCATCGAGGACCACTTCGGCCGCATGCGCCCGCTCTGCATGGACCGCGCCGACTACGAGAAGGACAAGTGAGCGCCCCTACTACCTTCTACCTTCTTACCATCAGATGGGATATTTGTTTAACCTTTTAACCGCCACAACTTTTATCAGTTGGCGTGCCCCCAGCGCCCGGTACATTAAATCGAAAGATAAATACCTACGAAAATAGAGATGTTATGTATACTTCTGAATTATAACATTAAATAAAAGGTTGAATATATAAACTATCGAAAAAGCAATGTATTTTAGGCTAAAACATCGCAATATGTATAGAAATTGTGTAAATAATTAACGAGGTTTTGTGTCGGATAAATCCGACTCAGGCGGTTAAACGGTTAATAGGGAAGTTAGGAAAATTGTAATATTTATGATGATGGAGAGAAAGGTAGATTTATTATTTGATAAGGAAGTTTACAGATGACATATAAATACGTATACCTTTACGACGGTTTATCCCTTCCGGGGTGGACAGAAACTTGGAGGTATAATATCTCCTATCATAAATTTTGGGGTTGTGATGTTGTATGGAACATTGGTGACAGTTAGCCCATCTCACAATAGGTTATAACAATATTTAAACATGTTTAAAAGCTATGTAAGAGGTGAACAACATGTTAAGTTGCTTAAGCACACGTGAGGTCATAATACATGTACTCTCTGTACGGTTATCTCTATACGTTATTGCAGTTTTATAACTAAAAAGACTAATGAACATTTATATTATCTCTGTAGGGAAACGGTCCTGATGTGTATGTATGTAATGAACATTATTTAGGTTTAAAGAACTTTATTTCTCAAAAAAGAACATTACATTCACTTCATTTGAGAATATCATATGTACATATACAAGAAATATGTAATCGCGCGTGAACAGAAACATAAAATTACATTAGATAACATTAAAAAAATATTGACTTCAAAAGTACAATTACTTACAAAAGTTGTTACCTATCTATTTTAATTGTTTATTTATTTGTAGTTATTTATTTAGACGACATTATATACTTTTTTAAAGATATTCTAAATGCATTATACGATGACTCCTTTATGTCGACAGGTAAGCTATTGTAAAGTTGTACCCCTTCAAATGTAATAGTCTTTTTACCATAGTTCGTGCGTGATATGGCTAAATTCAAGTTATTAGCTTGTCTTGTTTTCATTGTATATGTGAGTACTTCGTTGTTTTAGGAAATCTGATGTTAGTCTGAATGTCGTTCTGGAGTATTTTCTTGATTAGAAGGCAGGTGTTATACTTATATAGTTGTGCAAGTGTCATTATTTTAGTGTCTCTGTATAGTTTATCGGTGGAAGTGAGAAAGTCGTAGTTGAAAAGAACTTTGGTAATTTTATTTTGAGTCACTTGTAGATCGTGAAGTGTTGTCTTAAGAGCTGAACCCCAGACTGTAGATTATTTGTTTGATTAAATAAAACCTTTTTGTGTTATACTTTTCCAAGGAGTGAAATACTTCAGTGGATCACCAAGTCGCACCATTTCTCGGAAAACTCGGGCCCGTCCTTCGAAGAGGTGGTTGACAAGGACCTCATTGAATCACTTGTCAAAGGTAAGTGGTACACCAATAGTGCAAGAACCTTTTGAGTATAGTGTTAGTAGAGAGATATTTACACTTATATTCTTGTCGTAACTCTTGATGGTGAGAACCTCATAAACAGTTACCATTAGTTACCAAACTTAGCTGGTTAATTGCATCGTCATGGAATATTGAAAAAGTTCTACTACATTGTCTTATATATTATATTAATGCCCAGTCTTTCTTCCTATAACATGCGGGGTGTAAAAAGGAATTAACTAACATATAAAAGCAAACTAGAAAGTAATTTGTATGTTGTTTAATTAACCAATGGTTTTTTCTGTTGTTTCAGAAGCGGAGTAAGTATCTTCAAATTTATAATTAAAGACACAATTTTATTAATTACAACACCAACCATTTGATTTTTTTAATGTTCAAACTGACGATAAATGAAACATAATACACTTTTAATTAATAACACGGCGAGAAGGAAAACTACATTAATTGTATTAACTACATCAAAGTAAATAAAACCTTTTTAATTATAGGAAAAAGGATCCATCTCCGCCGATCGTCGTAGCGCCGACAAGACCCCATCACGATTCGGTATGTACATATTATGTCACTATTAATAAATAATTAATTTGTTTAAGATTTTTGTAAGTGTGTTGCTGCTATAGATGTGCTGCAATGGCGACTAAATTTTAATTGATAAATAAATTACATCACTTCTCGGCCCATATCCCAATGGTACTTAAAATGTTGCAATCAATTTTCAAAACATTTTAGAAGAACTAGCCATTTGCGTTTTTTTATCCCTTTTAGGGTGAATAAATCAAAAAGATAAAATATCGTTGGTGAACTATAAATTTGTCATCAATCATAAGCTTTTACTTAAAATACCTTCAATGTTGACTGTCCACCATGAACTGCGCATTTTGATAATCTACAAAACAAAACAAACGCATTCACGACCTTTAACCCTTGCGGGGTAGTCAAAGGTTCAGGTTTCCATCTCCGTTATTGCGAAGGTAGTAATTCTATGGACACCTCGAACCCACGTGTTAACCAGATAGTCAGTACTCAATGTGACAGGTGGTCAGCCATGTCGCCATTTACAAGCACTAACTATTACCTGTTCGACGAACAGGTAGGTTTCCTCACGATGTTTTCCCTCACCGTATAATTTAATTTTGATAATCTTTTGTCTCATATTTTTACCCGATAATCAATCAGTATGCAACGTACCATTAATATGTTTCATATAATCTCTAATATTAGAATAATTAGAAAACCTACATATGCCATTGACATCTTAATTACCTGTCGGGGTAAAAACAAAAACGAAGTTGAGTAGCCACCATTCTGATAGTCTGAGCACTCCCACAGACTTTACTTGATATTCATCCAACGTTCAATAAATGTATTATTATGTTATGTATGTATTATTTCAGAGCAAACAAGGCAGGCCGCGTGGTATAGAGCGCAGACGGTCTCGTTCGCCGGGACGCCGCTCCCCCCCGCGCCGCTCCCCCCGCCGCTCTCCTAGACGGGAACGGTCCCCGCACCGGTATGGCAGGTACGTAGTATTTACCGGTATTTACTAGTAGTATTTATATATAGCACTAGTGATCCGCTCCGGCTTTGCACGGGTATAAAATATATAGCCTACTCCACTATTTAATGGATGTTATTATACATATAAACCTTCCTCTTAAATCACTCTATTTATTAAAAAAAAACCGCATCAAAATCTGTTGCGTAGTTTCAAAGATTTAAGCATATAAAGGGACATAGGGACAAAGAAAGCGACTTTGTTTTATACTATGTAGTAATTTACTAGTACATAGTTTTTAGTAGTGGATGTTAGTGGCGTGAGGAAGGTTGATGATGGATATGAGTGAGGCAAGACACCTAACGTGGCTGGTGGTGCTAAATGTTGGCATACATACTAAGTGTGTGTTTTCCGTGAGTTATAGAAGATATAATTATATACTTTTACAATGGGTAGTTCAATAAAAAATACTTTTTATTTAAAATAATCGTAACTTTTTTATTATTTGCAGTGACCGAAATCCAATTCCGTCATACAAAAGTCGATATGGCTCTAATTCTGATTACAAGGAAGAAGAGGTAAGCTATTTAACTTACATAATGATATATTTGCTCACGTGAGATATAGGACAGGTTGCTAGCCACATACACAGTCTAAAAACATTCTTGAATTTGCAGTCCGCCTTCGTCTCATTCTATTTTCGTCCTAAACTAATACGGAAAGATTTACCTCAGTATATAGGTACAAGCATATCTATTAGGCACAATATTATATGTGTTGAAGTTATAACAATGCTTAAATGAACTTACTCAGGGACTAATTCAATTGTTGCTATAGTGTCCTAAATATTACTTATTTATTTATGTAGATCAATTAAAACTAAATATTATTTATTTATTTATGTAGATCAAAGAAAAGGCCCGTCCGCCGAACTACGAGCACAAGATGAAGATAGTGACCAAAAAGGTGGAGTTCGCGGTGGAGGCGGCCAGGACCATGCTGTCCTACCACGAGAAGAACCCGGAGAAGCACCCCCTGTATCCTGAGGAGTGGAAGAAGTTCTGGAACAGGCGCTACAAGGAGATACAGGCTGGTGAGTGGCGGTAGGAATGAGGAAATAAGGCTAATCAATCAATCAGCCTATGACAGTCCACTGCTGGACGTAGGCCTCCCCAAGGTAACGCCACAAAACACGATCACTCGTGGCCCTCAGCCAACCACTACCAGCGACCTTTTTCAGGTCATCAGTCCATCCTGGCAAGGGGGCGTCCTACACTACGTTTACCGAGACGCGGCCGCCTTCGAGAACCGCTTGCTCCAACGGTCGTCGGTTCTGCGTCGGTAGGAATGAGGAAATAAGGCTAATACTATCTTCTTCTTCTCAGCCACTCTCGACCAGTTTGGTGTAGGCCTCCTTCAGTTTGCGCCACTTAACACGGTTCTGGGCCACGTGCGTCTAATACTATAAGAATACATAAATAATGTAAAAAAGGTGTGATGCGAGTATTCGGGAGTCCCTTAGGGTCAAAACAGTGTCTTTTAATTGTTAAAGGTATACAAACTTTTAAAATTACTTTAACTTAATCATTTTTTTCAATAAAATGATGTCGTAGGAGACTATCGGAGTGCTCGTTAATGGAATGAACTGAGTGAAGGAGGAATATATTCTGTATCAATCCCATCACAGCACTAGACCGATAGTTTTGCTAAATGTGATCAAGGAAATACTACCTTTTCGTGGTTCGGTCCACCTTGTAAGGGTTTCACAGAATTGTGTATCATACAATAAGCTAACTCCCGTTAACCAGATCAATCTATCTGTTCAAGCTAGGATTACCTACTTGACTCATTTCTGTATTTTAAACATAAAATGGTTAGAATAAGTGTAATGTAAATTTCTAGAGGGCAAAGATCCATCGAAGCACGACTATAAGCCGGAATGGATCGTTTTCTGGACGAAACGCATGAAAGAGTTGTATGACATAGAGCTCCAAGCTAATATCACCGAGACTTACCGCCGGATGACTATGACGCCGCCGAGATTCACCCAAGAATACATCGACCAGATTAAGAATCCGGAAAAAGGTAAGAAATTCAACTGTTCAAAGGCAAGGAAAAAATATGAGGAACCCCACTTGTTTCCTTGCACTTGCTTGCCATTGGCCACATGGAATACGAACTGTCTGACTTTTCGATAAGGCTTAAAAACGGTCATGAATATTTGTGTTTGTTTAACATACAAACGCATTCATGATCGCGCAACCCTTTCGTGGTAGTTAGGTTGAATGTCCCACCCAAAACCCATTTTTTACTTGATCAACTATCCAAAGTAATAGGTCCGTATGAATAAAGGTACTAACTATTGTCTATGTCAATAAATATTTAGGTTTCCTCTTTGAAATCAACAACACATGGACATTTTAGATTGTCACCCAACCAAATATCTCTAAACCTGTGTTGCTTAACTATGCTGATCTAACGAGAATTAATATTTTTTTATATTTAAAAAGGCAAGAGTCCAGAACAGAAGCGCAGAAGTCCCGAACGAAGAGATAGGAGAGAAGACAGAAGACGTAGAAGTCCGGAGTACAGGAGGTCGCCAGGCAGGTCACCGGGTCGTAGGCACAGGAGCCCAGACCCGAGGAGAAGAAGCCCGGATTTCCGGAGGATGGAAGGAAGAAGAAGCCCCCACCACCGTAGTAGAAGTCCGCATAGAATGCCCGGCCCAAGATATCGGTCGCCGCTTAGGAGTCCTCCGCGCAGGTATGTAAATCTCGTAGTTGTTGATATTTACATATACATTCTCTTTCGAAGCTTTTTAGAGATAGACCGGGTACAAATTTTTCCGTGGTAACCTTTAGCGTAATCCATTCAATATTCCATTACACTCTACTCTTTGTTTCTTACCTAACAGGCTAGGTTAATAAAATTTAAGGATGTTGCTTTGCAGTCTCCTCGTTGTTTATACGTTTATTATGTAAGTCTCATCTATCGACATCAAGTCTTAAATGTTATCCATTATTTACATGGTATACCAGTTCGACTATGAAGTTCTAATCCTATCCAGATAAAATATTAATTGTTAACCAAGGTTCAATTTCAACTAGTAATTAC
This sequence comes from Leucoptera coffeella, assembly GCA_030578115.1. NCBI lineage: Eukaryota > Metazoa > Arthropoda > Insecta > Lepidoptera > Lyonetiidae > Leucoptera > Leucoptera coffeella. The sequence goes on from JAMBLF010001641.1 coordinate 7,453, forward strand.
TAACACCTATTCCAGGGACCCGAGATACGAGAGGCTGGAGCAAGAGCCACGGCGCTACGTCCGCCCCCCAAGCCCTCTCTCGAATAGAGTGGACGCGATGCGCAACCAGAGTCCTGTACCCGCGAAACCGGATGGCAACACTGTAGTCATCAGTGACGATGAGATGAAAGGGTAGGTTCAAGATATTGGTTGATGAGTGGTTATGGTATAATGTATGAAGATTCTTAAGGTTATGTATTTCGTACTGTGTTTTTTTTTGATACGTTTCGAGGTGGACGGAACCTTGGTGAAATGAAAATATCTTAGTCATTTATTAGAATGAATGTTTAGTATTATTATTATTATATGAAAGGGTAGGTAAATGTAAATTGTTTATGGTACAACCTTAGCTTCTGATTGATTGGGATTGTTCTATAGACTTTTCTAGAATGTATTCGTGAAATAATTATATATTTTTACATAAGTATTAAGGTTAGATACAAGTATTAAGGTTACAGTGTAAGAGGGATGTGATAATATTATTAGGGAACACTCTTGACAGATTGATAGCTCGTCGCCCAATAGATTCAATTTATACATAATATTTTGTCACCTCTCCCGATATTTATATACAGATAATATAGGTTGCATAAGTATAATCTTTACGTGTGCGTTACGTAAAAAGTAGTAGTAAGATCCTTTTAATTTATTTGCAGTGGTGGTTTATCGCCGTGGGACTCTGAGAATGACTTGGACTCGCTGGGCTCTCTGCCGGACGCTAAGTCCCCCCATGGAAGGCCCCACACTGGCAGTACTACGCAGACTAGCAGGTGAGAGGAAATATGTGAATGTAGACTCTTATCTTTTATTGTGAAGTTAGAGGTTGAGGGCTACTATCTGAATATTGTTTTAAACTGAAAAGGCCTTATAAGTATTAACGCCATAAAAACAGACATGTTGGAGAATTAGGTTGGTTTATATATGTACAAGTAAGTATGCTTTGCATACTATGACAACATTTTTGAGAAACGCTGAAAGAGATAGAATTACTAGAGTATATAATAATATAAAGGTTTCACCAGTTTTACACAGGTGTAGGAAAGTATACATAATTCTCCATGTTTCCTAGTATTTGGTATACGTTTTTTTTTTCTTGACAAACCATTGATTATCCATCATATTGGCTTCATATTCAATCAACCATTGCTTGCATCAGATCACACAGGTCCCATCAATCGCGAAGCAGATTCCCGGATTCCATAGAGCAGGAGGCGAAGAACGCTCCGCCGGATGACGTGGTGGCGATCTTGAGACTGCTCGTGGCGTTGGAAGACTACCTCGGGAGCTTGGGACCTAAGATCGTGGACCTATTGACTGAAGCACTCAAGATGGAAAAGGTATAGTGGAATTAATTATGTAATTTCTAGACTTGTATACAATTTGTAGTGTTTGTGTAGATCGATTTGTGTGTAAGTGTAATGTGATTCATTGAAACTGTTTTCTTTTTTTTTTTTTTTTTAAGATAATGGCTCTACGGTTGTATTAGCCAAACACAATCTATAAAGTTAGGGAAACTAATTTCATGAAAACAAAATAACTAGGATATGCTAAAAGGATTGATTGGAAGGATACATTTCATATAATAAATATATCACATGTTATATTTAAATACATACATGTATATGTAAACAAACTAAATATGATAATTTTATATTATTATTTTCGATAAATAAGGCTATAACAGAATAAATATTGTAATTACATAAAAATAATAGGGACTGTAATGATGTAGGGAAAGGTATTTTTAACTTAATTAATTGAGATATAAAATTTTCTCGTTTATATTTATTGCAAGCAAAAAAGATATGGTTTGCATCTCCATCTTCTCCACAGTTGCATAAAGGTGAATTAATAATTTTCAATGTATGTAAATGAACTGGTGTACAAGCGTGCCCAAGCCTAAGCCTACATATGATTGTCACTGCCCGTTTTTCAAGATTTATTTTGGTAAACCATGGTTTAAAAACTATACTTGGTTGTATGAAATGGTAATATTTTCCTTTTGACTTGTTATTAACCCTTGAATATTCCCACTCATTTCTTAAAGTGGTCTTTGCAGTTATACTCAAATCAGAAGAATAGATTTTGAATGGAAATAAATCTCCATCTACAATAGCTTCATTAGCCAGTCGGTCAGCCTTCTCATTGCCCTTTATCCCTATATGACTTGGAATCCAAGCAAATGATACACAGTAACCCCTTGACATACAATTTGCTAACTTATCCCTAATTTCAAAAATGATTGCAGATTGCTTTTGCGCCCCAAATGGAAAACGCAATAACGAATGTAGAGCACTCAAAGAATCGCAAAAAATAACAGTATTTTTTAAATTCATAGTTATTATATAATCCACAGCTTTTAATATACCAAAACATTCCCCCGTATAAACACTGGTTTCTGTAGGGAGCTTTACTTTTTGGACGATAGAATATTGTAAGTGAAAAACACCTACCCCTACCAAACTTAAATTATCATGTTTGGATGCATCACTAAATATGTAATGCCAATCTGGCCATTTATTATCAATAATAGTTAAAAAATCGGAATTAGGACTTAAGGAGTTTTTGTCGATACCTAAATTTAATTCTATATCAGGTTCCAATAAATTAGCAAAGTAACTAGCATGATATAAAGGAAGAAGAATACTACGATGAATGGGAGCAGTAAGTTCCTTGAACTTTCTTAAGCTACTAACAAGACAAGGGTTATCCTTATGACTCCAAAAAGATGACTTATCAATAAGGTCATCAAGCCGTTCCACCGTTAAAATCACCGGATGATGTAAAAGCTGCAAACATCGAGAATAGTATCTATCACTCAAAAATTGTCTGCGAAGATGCAAAGGAGGCTCTGCACATTCAACCTGTAGACATGTGATCGGCGTAGATCTCATTGCCCCTATTATAATTCTCAAGGCCTTCGATTGCACTCCGTCTATTTTTTTTAAGCAAGATATATTAACTGGATAAAGTAAAAAACAACCATAATCTATGACACTTCGTATTAACGCGTTATATATCATCTTTAGAGTGGTAGGATGAGCACCCCACCACACTCCTGCCAAACACCTCATAATATTCAAATTTCGTTCACATTTCGAAATTACATATTCGCAGTGAGCTAGTCCATTAAGTTTACAATCTAAAATTATGCCTAAAAATTTAACCCTATCCTTAACAGGTATAATTGAACCACCATAGACAATATTCACTGAAGGAAGAACCCTTTTCCTAGAAAAAGGAACTACTGTACTTTTCAATGCTGACAAACAAAGACCATTATCATCCATCCATTTTTTTAAATACCCTAGAGAAACCGTCAGCACTTCACTGATTACATTTAGTGATTTACCAGATACATATAAAAGAAGATCATCCGCATACTGTAAGACATTTACTTCACCATGAATACTGCAATGTAAATCGTAAGTAAATATATTGTATAATATTGGGCTGAGAACAGAACCCTGTGGTAATCCTTTCCAAACCGTTCTAAAAATTACTGGATCACTTTCATGAATAATGTATCTCTCATATAAATTATTGATAATGAAATTTCTTAAAAACGGTGGTACTTTTAGAGCTTCTAATTTCATATTTAATATACTAATGTTCACAGAATCATATGCAGCATTAATATCAAGAAATGCAGCCATCAAGTAATTGTTCTTTGTGAAGGCTATTCTTATATCTGTGGTTAAAATTGACAAGTTGTCAATAGTACTATGACCTTTTCGAAAACCGAATTGAGTTTTCGACAACAGACTATTATGTTCTAAAAACCATTCTAGTCTTATTTTAACTAGATGTTCTGTAAGTTTAGCTAATACTGAAGATAATGCAATAGGGCGATATGAAGATGGCTCATTACTTTGTTTATTTGGTTTCAAAATAAAAATGACATTTTGAGTACGCCACAATTTAGGCACCTTACCAGAACAAGCCACAGTGTTTATTAAATTTAAAAAATATTCAAGAGAAATATTGTCTAGATTTGTCAAAAAAGAATACGGTATTCCATCCGCACCGGGAGCTGAATCTTTAACAATGGAAAGAACCTTCTTTAATTCATTCATAGTAAATGGTTCATTAAGGTTATCACCAGAGTGAGACAGCAGTGTAACCGATTGCCCTGATGCTGGATGTTTAATTAATTGTTCAGGAACAAATGGTGGAGCCAAGTTATCCATAATATTCTCAGCAAGATGATGTGGAATTAAATTGGAATTATGACTATTGAAAGCAGATTTAAATTTTCTTATGTTTTCCCACACAACCGATGGGCTAACCTGAGGACAAAGCGAAGAACAAAATTTATGCCAACCATATACTTTCTTTTGTTTTAAGAATTGTTTGGTGTATTTTGATATTTGTATATAGTTATCAAAATTTTCTTGAGTCATATTATTACAATATTGTTTTTCTGCTATTTTCCTAACTCGGACAGCTTGAGTGCATTCACTATCCCACCATGGAGGGGATGTAAGTAAGTTACTACCCATTTTCTTTTTTTTAAATGTTTCATCTGCGGCCTTTATTAATATATTTGTAAATAACTGGGTAACTTCAATTATGTTATCAGATGAGATTTCAGTTGGTAAATCTTTCAATTTCTTTTTTACACATTTCTGAAAGGTATTCCATTTATTGTTTTCTAGCCTGTATTTTAAACGAGGTTGTTTATTTATTCTTATAGGCTTTATAAATGGAAGGGAAATAATAAGTGGAAAGTGGTCACTACCATTAGTAGAGTCATGAGCACACCAAGTCAAGGAAGCAGCAAGGTCTGGGGTGCAAATAGACAAATCTGGGGCATTCCCTCCCTCATTCGGACTAATCAATCTAGTTGGTGAACCAGTGTTTAACACGCATAAATTATGTTGATCCAAAATATCAAGCAACTGTTCCCCATAGAAACCACTTGAATTGCAACCAAAGGAACTATGATGACAATTAAAATCACCCATACATATGAAAGGCCTAGGCAAACTATCAAATATTTTATTAATATCATTAAGTATTAAATTAGTGGGACGAGCAAAATAAATAGACACATAAGTTATATTATTTACAGATACAGCTACAATATTTATATCTTTACTGTGATCAGGTATTGATATAATTTTGTATGGAAGCGAGTCCTTAATTAAAATAGCAACACCTCCATAACCATCAAATCTATCATTTCTAACAGAATTAAAAGTTGGCAGTTTAAAATTTGTATATTTTTTAAACCAAGTTTCTTGCAAACAAATTATGATTGGATCATAAATATTAACTAATTCAATTAGATCTGGTTTTTTATTAATTGCGCTGCGGCAATTCCATTGAATCATTTTTGCTGTTTGATCCATTTTTATTATTAAAAATACCTTGTATAACATTAAGAATTAAAGCAACGTTGGACGGTGAAAATGACAAATGATGTGATAATGTTTCTAACAGCATTTTAACAATGTCTAAAAAGTTCATATTATTATTTTCATTGAAATCAAAAACACTTTTAGATGACTCAATATTTGGATTTTTCACTATTTTGGCATGTGTATGTTTATCATACCCTTGATTAGTCTGCAAGGGGGCTTTAGGTTTTAAAAACACCGTTTTTTTATATGAATTTTGTGGGGATGTACTAGAAATATGTGATGCCTCAGGAATGTTATGTGGTAATGAACTTGGAATAGATGATGTTAATACAGCATCAGCATATGATGCTTTTGAAATCGGAGGATGCAATTTAGTTGCCTCCATGTAAGAAATACAAGTTTTGCTCATGGTGTCTTTAATATTTGCTTGCCTCATATATTCCAAACATTTTTTGTTAGTTGCCTCATGGTTTCCTTTACAAAGACAACAAAATGAGTCATCAACTGAAATTGAACACTGATCTCCGACATGATCCTGACCACATTTAAAACAACGTGGTGAAGATCTACATTGAGAACTTATATGACCAAACCTACAACAATTATAACATTGGATTATAGGATATATATACAAATTTACGGGTAGGGCAGTGTAACACATATAAACTCTCGTAGGCAAAACTTGTCCATCAAATGTAGCAACAACTGAACCAGTGTTGATAAATTGCTTCATGTTATCAACAATAACCTTACGTTTCAACCGTCTGATTTTTATTATTTTGCCACAACCTATTGGAACTGAAATGTTTTCCTTGACTTCGTCCTCTGTCCAGTCCATTGGAATGTTACGGATGACACCCATACGGGTGATAGAATATGTGGGTATGAAAGCTTTGTAGTTTTCCAAGCGTAACGAAACACTACTTAAAAATGAGTTTGCCTCCTCCACAGTTGAAAAAGACACACTCATCCTATTCCTACCAATTTTCTTTAAAGTGCCATTAATTATACCCCTAATATTGTTTCTTTTTAAATACCTGCCAAATGTGACAGGGTGAAGTGTCTTACCACTATCTTCAGATGACACCTCCCTTTGTACATGAACAGTAAATGGTGCAGCATCTGATGCAACAAAAGTCGACCGACCGATCGGCCCCGATGAAGCAGTAGACGATCCTAAGTTAGGTAATTTCACGGAAGCTGTTTCCACTAAATGGTCACTGGCTACTGGTTCAACCAATACATCACAGTGACAATCAGAATGTTTATTTATAACCGAACCCCTACGTTTCTTATTCTTGTGGCACGTTGTACACACAGCCCTAATAAATGATCTTTTCCTCCTATTTGTCGGAGTTTCACATACTGAACCATCAGTATCTAATGATGATTCTGCCGCTTTAATTAATAACTCCATCGGAGAATCAGTTTTTAAAGTTGAACCCCCTGGATCCTCAGGGGGATCCATTATGAACACAAAAAAAAGAAAAACTTACCAATATATACAGCTAACTACACAAAACTAAACTAAAATAAAAGTATACTGAAAAATATATACATTAAAGTTTTAAGAAACCAATCCTTTTCCAAAAATTAATTTTGCAAAAATTTTTAAACAACCGACCGCCTAAAAGTTTCCCGCCCTTTTTCAACTGTATTCTTTCAAACTAGGCTTTCTTGAAATAATAAAACATCAATGCTACATTCACTGTCCCGAATAAGCTCAAAGACAAACGAAAGACAATATCCTTGCGGGGTAGTCAGAGGTTCGGGTGTCCATCTCTGCAATCAAGCTATTTCACGACCATAAACACTTGTTGTGTAGTCAGTGATGCAGGTGTCCATAGCCGCAATTAAGCTACTCGTATAACAGCAAAAAATAACTACTATTTGTTTGTTACTCATAGGAGCGAGCCAACTCGTCCGAAGAACTTCTCGACCAAGACTCCGTAGTGGCTCTTTTAGAGACGGCCAAGGAAAAGTTGAAGGGCGCGTCACAAGCAGGTTTCGTTTCCGGACCGGCTATGCAAGCTTGTAGGACGGCCATTATGAAGACGGCAGCTGTTATACATGAGGCGGACAAACGGGCACAGAAGAGGCCTAAGGTATATAAACATACATACAATTTATTTGCAATATCTATGATAAGACCATCTATATATGAATCCATCCGTATAAGAATTCTAAGGTATATACGTGCATATTATGTATTTGCAATATCTGTGACAAGACTATCTATATATGACCGTATAAGAATTAGAACTGCATTGCTTTGTATAAATAAACTGCGTAAATATGAACACAGGTTTACACGCGAACTATTGACTACTTCACAAAACGGTAACTAATGGTTGTGAAATGTGTTTACTGTGAATTCTACCATTAAAATTCACATTTAATGAATTATTGTTATGTTAAATACCCTTTGTATTTGACATGGAACTAAAATATAGGGAAGAAAACGATAGCAGCAGCCTTTCAAAGACTTACATCCTATATCAAAGTGCCATGTATACCTTTTGTTAAAGAGAATTATTTCAATTTCTTACTTATTCTGTATCAAAGTGCCATCTACACCGTTATGTTAAAGTATGTAAAGAGAATAAATGTTTAACATTCCTTCTAAATAGTTATTTCACTATCAGGCAATGGGTTCGATGCCAGTGGCAGGCGTGGGCGACGTGAATCGTGCGGAGATCGCCCAGCAGATGGCGGCGGCTCTCATCGCGCAGGGCAAGACGGATGTCTCTTCTGAGGAACTTGCTCAGCTGGTTGATGCTGTTGTAAGTATATAAAAGGAATATTTAGTGTCACATAATGGTCGGACATCGGTTTTTTTGTATAGAGCTTAAGTGTTAAGTTTATGCTTTCTTCTAGCAGTTTTATATATATTTACTATTTGATATCTACAAACTGTTGTGTGTTTATTTAACTAAATTCCAGTTGAATATAGTAGTAGTAAATGTAAAGAATGTGATTTTTTATTTAGTGTTTTATTTTGCTATCATTTTTTTTTTGATAATTAATTTGCTTTTCTATTACAACTATTTCTTTTATAACGTTATGTAATCAAATCATTTGTATCTGTCTTCACAAAGGTCGGAATGGCAGAGGCAAAGAAACGTGAAGCGCAGGGCCAGTCATCGAAGCCTATTCAGAAGATAATCATCCCAAAGGTGGCAGCACCAGCCCCCGGCAAGGCTTCCACCGCACTGCAAATGCTACAGTCGGCATACGACGAATATGATAAAAAGTAAGACTTTTTTAATACGTATAGATCGCTAACTAAAACCGTGACTATCAATATTTGTCGTGATTAATAATTAACGGGACTTATCGCGTAAGTTTTTATATAATAAAATAACCTTTATTAACCCGATACGTCGCGACGTTTCGGCTACGTTGCAGTAGCAATGGTCACGGTCCCGTTAATTATGAGTATAAATCGCGAATCTCTTAAAACTATAATATTTGTCGTATTAAGTAGAATCATCACTTACTGCCTTTCTTCCTGGTTGTCGGAAGAAGTGATTAAGGGACTGCAGTTGTTTGAATTTATTCGGCCGGATACTAGCAACCTGTCACTAATATTCCATCACAATCCCAATAGATATGCTAAAAGTACAAAGGAAATGTACATTTTCTAAGGGATTCAAGGAAGTAATATATGTATACTAGTGACCCGCTTCGGCTTCACACGGGTATAAAATATATAGCCTACCCCACTATTTAATGGATATTATTATACATATAAACTTTCTTCTTGAATCACTCTATCTATTAAAAAATCAAAATCCGTTGTGTAATTTCAAAGATTTAAGCATACAAAGGGACATAGGGACAGAGAAAGCGACTTTGTTTTATACTATGTAGTGATTTCTATTTCACAGGGCGGAAAAAGAAGCAGTGAACACAGACGCAATGGACGGTCTGTCTGACTCTGACTTGGAGACGCTGCTGAAGAACTTCAACGAGCTTTCCGCGGAGGAACAGCACAGCCTCATCGCCTACCTGAAGAAGCTGGAGGCCAAGGAACCGAGGAGGGTCGAGAGGTAAATTGGCTACCTTATGAGCTCTAGTACGTACATACATGCCTTGGGCAGGTAAAGATCAAGAAAACCTTATGAACTCTAGTACAGTTTGTACAGTTACAGTTTGTAGTGTTGTAGAGGGGTGGGTAAAGAACGGGAAATTGTCAATAATTTTACTGTCTTCTATTAGATGTTGCTTAGCAACCAAACTATGTGTATCCATAATGTAAAGGGTTTGTGTAGTCTAATTATATACCTATAACATATATATATTTGTACAGTGTGCGTACTTATGTCACAATGGACATAATCATAAAGTTGCTATAGTCTGGCTTACGAAAGTAGATACTGAAAAAGAGCAGCAAATTTAAAATATATTAGCATTGCAACCCTAAAATAAAAAGGAAAGGCGGAACAACTCACTTTGATACTTTGACATTTATTTTTATTTTACTAGTGGATGCCTCCAATTTTGTCCGCGTTATGACGTGATTAAAAGTAGCTTATATAACTTGTTATCTCTTTATTAACTCCATACCAAACATCACACGGATACGTCTTTCCATTGTAGCGTATTAAAGGAACTAAGATAACAAACAAAAAATAACTAAAACGAATATGTACTTACTTAATTAAAATAAAAAAATATCAAGACATTTTGACCGTACTAACCTTTTTTTTTTTTTTTTTTTTTTTTTTTTACGTCAGGAAATCCCCACGGATACCCGCCGGCTCTGGGGTGCCGGAGGGTTATGTCGGACTCGAACCGACTAAAACCTGACGGTGACCTTCGGGTGCCTCATTGGCTAGGGCCGCGGGAACGCGTGAGCATAACATCACGCGACCCCGACCGAGGCGGCGTCCGGCAATGGGCACCGGACCCTGTCCCGAGCTAACGCTTAGGGCGGAAGGGGAGATTCTCCCGCCCGAACCCTAATGGGAGGCGCGCAGGTCACGCGCACACCATCCCGAGGCCGTAACTAGCGGGGGCACACATACCCCAGTATGGTGCCCCGCCGGCCTCAAGTGGGGGGGAGGAGGCCGTGGAAAGCCCTCCTCCTGGCCCCGGCTCTCCGGCGGCGGATCCGGTGAGAGGAAGGGTCCAACTCCCGCTCCCTCTCCGCCGCCTCCTTCTGCGAAATCACCACTTCGCAGAAGTCCAGAACCGCTTGCCAAGCCCCTTCGTCACCGACCATGGAACTGACCAAGGCCGGCAAGGACAGGGCACACCCCACCGCTGCGACGAGACAACGGCGCTCTTCAGCCCAGGCTGGGCACTCCACTAGGGTATGCTGCGCCGTGTCGTCGTCACAGCCGCAATGATGGCACTCGGTCGTTGGCTCCCTACCGGCGATCCGGTGCAGGTAATGGCCGAAACACCCATGGCCTGTTAGCACCTGCACCATGCGGTAGGTCAACGACGCCGATCTGTCCGTCCACTCCCGTAGGACCGGACGGACCGCCTCGACAGTCCAGCGGCCGGCACTTGGTTCCGCCAGCCGCTCTCGCCACTTGTCCAGTACGGACTGCCAGGCTTGGAGTTTCCGCACTCTCACCTCCCTGGGAGGAGGGTCTTCGTTCCTTTGGCGGAGGGCCGCGCGCCAGCGGTATATGGACGCTTGCGCCTCCGCCTCAAGATCCCAGGGGGGACTTCCTGCTAGGACGCAGGCCGCCTCGTACGATACCGTGCGGTATCCGCGTATAACCCCGACGGCCATTGCCCTCTGAGCTCTTCTCAGAGGGGTGAAGATTCGGGCCGTCAGGGCTCCCGCCCACACGGGTGCTCCATACAGCGCTATGGAGCGCACTACACCAAGGTAGAGGCGACGGCGTCCTTCCAACGGCCCCCCGACGTTCGGCATTACTCGCCGCAGCGCATTCGCCGTTCTTACGAGTCGGGGGGCGAGCAGCTTGAAGTGCTCGCGGAAACTCCATCGGCTATCGAGGGTGAGCCCAAGGTACTTGATATGGGACTCCACCCCGATACGAGTGCCACCAATCACGATATGGGACCCGGCTGGTGGCGCGCGCCGAGGGCCATGAAAGCAGACCGCCTCGGACTTATGCAGCGCCACCTCGAGTCCCAGTTGCCTTATCCGTCTCACCACCTGCCACACCGAAATGGTGGCGAGACGGGATGCCTCCCTGAATGAGCTCCCTCGGGCGGTGACCAGCGTGTCATCAGCGTAACATGTTACGCCCGCGCCCGCCAGGAGCCTCACTCTCAGCACCCAGTCGTAGCCAACGTTCCAAAGCAAGGGGCCCAGAACTGACCCCTGAGGAACGCCGCACGACATCTCCCACAGGTGCTGTCGGCCATCACGCCCAACACACGTGATAGTCCTCTCGCTAAGGTAATTCCCGATCAGCCTGCTCAGGTATTGAGGCACTCCGTGGTATCGGAGCGCCTCCCTGATGCAGGCCCAGGGCAAGGTGTTAAACGCGTTGGCTATGTCCAACGACACTGCTAGCAACACCTCACCCCGTGCCACCGCTTCCTCCGAGAGGGCCCTGACGCGAAGGACGGCGTCCACGGTCGATCGGCCCCCCCGGAACCCGTACTGCAAGGGTGACAGATCGGGCCCGACACGCGAGAGGTGCCCGACGAGGCGACCCGCTAGTACACGCTCAAAGAGCTTTCCCGCCTCGTCAAGCAACACTATTGGGCGATACGCCGAGGGAGACTCTGCTGGCCGCCCGTCCTTCTTCAGGAGGACAAGTCTTCCCACTTTCCACGCTTTGGGGAACCGACTTGCCTCCAGACAGGCGTCCAGCAGCTTTCTGTAATCCTCCCCGAGGACCTCAAGAGACAAGGCCAGAGCTCGGCCCGGAACGCCATTCGGGCCCGGAGCCTTATTCAGCCGGAGCTTGAGAGCAGCCGCACGCAACTCGGCCTCCGTCACCGCCGGCGGAGGACAATCAGGACCCGCTCCTCGCGAGCGGGAAACCATTGCCGGCGGCTGCTGCTCGGCCCTGCGAGGAAACAGGGCCGACACGACACTCTCAAGCAACCGAGGCTCGAGACTCTCCGTGAGAGGGGGCGCCCATGGGCGGAGTTTGCCCATCACCATTTTGTAAGGGCGCCCCCACGGGTCTGCGTTCAGAGTCTCGAGCAACTCCGCTCTGGCTCTGGCCTTGGCATCGCTGATGGACAGCTGCAGCCTCTTCTTACACGCTCTATACGCGGCGTACAGCTGTGCCTCCACGTCGGCGTCGCGGTTCCGCCTTCTTCGGAACCTGGTGTACCGGCGCCTTGCTGCTACGCAGCCCCTTCGCTGCTCGGCGATCTCTACGGACCACCAGTACACCTGACGCCTAGGAGATTTTGGCTGGGCCCGAGGCATTGCGGAATCGCAAACTGCCGTCATTGCGCCCCGGAACCACTCGGCCACTTGATCAATCTCCACAGGTCCGGCAGGAAGGTAAGGCCGGACCTGGACGATGGAGGCTTCCATCAGCAACTCCTTGTCTAACCTCTTGAGGCACCACCTCGGGGAGGACCTATTGTTGTGTCCTCTGGGACGGACTCCAGTAACATCAGGAGCGGTGGAGAGATCGAATCGGATATACCGGTGATCCGACAGTGTCTCCACCGACTCCAAGACAGTCCAGTCGCGGACAGTGCGCGCGAGGCAAGGGGTCGCAAACGTCAAGTCTACGATGGACCCCCCCTGTTGGCGCACGCAGGTATGGGCCGACCCCCTGTTCAGCAGAACTAGGCCGGCCGACGCTGCCCACGACTCCAAAATCTCGCCACGACGATTAGTTGCGGGGGAGCCCCACAGTTGGGACTTCGCGTTAAAATCCCCCGCAACCAACACTTCTCTGGGTCGGGCACGAGATGTTAGTATGTGCCCGACCCCGTCGACAAATTGTTCAAACTCGGCGAGACTTCGGTTTGGGGAGAAATACACGGCGACCAATAAGATCTCTCCCCAAAGGACTGCCACGTACCCCGGGCCCCTCCCGATGAATGAAGGGGGCGGTACGTTCATCCCAGAGGACACAACGGCGACCAAGCCATCAGAGGCCCCGAACCAGCTGTCCGGGACGAAATAGGGCTCGGCCACCACGGCGACATCGATCATCCACTGCGCGACCGACTGAAGAAGGAGATCTTGAGCGGCGGCGCAGTGGTTGATGTTCGCCTGTAGGAGGCGGAATCGAGGCATTTAAGCCTCCATCGCCTCCTCTTCCCTGCGTGTGGCTGCAGGGGGTGCCGGAGCTGAAGCCGCGGGTTGCACCCCGGTCCCTGAGGCGCCGACTCGTTTTTTGCCCTTCGAGGGGCGGGACCCGGTGCAGCCCTTGCTGCCCGCCCTGTGGTCTGCGGGCCTTTTCAGGGCGGCGCAGAGGTTACAGTGGGGCGGATTCCCACACTGTCCAGCTTTGTGGCCGGGCTGACCGCAGCGATAGCACTCATCGCTGCGGTCCGTCTCGGCGGTGCACACGTGCCTCACGTGCCCGGCTAGGAGGCACCTGTAGCACCGCTGGGGTCTTGGGTCCAAGAGTTGAACCCTGACCGAGACGAACCCGACCAACAGGCGTCCGGCCACTACCTTTTTTGCCGCGGCGGTGGGGCACCTGACCCAGGTGGTGCCCGTTCCCGCCGCAGAGAACTTTAGCTCCCCAATCTTAATTGCTTGGGGAGAACAGGCCCCGGCCTTTGCGACCGCCTCGGTGACCTCCTCGGGGGTGACGGAGTCGTCGAGCCCCGTCAGCCTCAACTCCGCGCACTTTACGGGCCTGGACACCCTGACTAGGTCCTTGTCCAGGACCCCTTGGAGTTTTGCCGCCAGGGCATCTGCCCTGTCGGCGCTGGCGGCCCCCGGAAGCTCCAGTAGCCTCCCGCCGGTGGCAGTGTGGCGCACACGAACGCCCTGCGCTCCGAAGTCCTCGGTGGCCAGCTTGGTCTTGGCCACCCGGAGCACGTCAGCGAACGTGACGCCCTTCTCCTGCCCCTCCGGCGATATGGAGAGGACTACGGCTGACGTCCGAGGCGGTCGCAACCTTTGCCTTTCTTTCTTGGCCCCTCGCCCCATTGCCGGCGCGGGCCGGGACCCTGGCTGTTGTGGGCTGGGCCGGGCAGCGGCCACCGTCTTCTTTTTGGCCCTGCCCTTCCTCACAACTGTGGACCAGCCCTCCGCCATGTTGGGCGGTGCCGGCGGCAGGTGGCGAGGGGCCCCCTCCTCTGTTTGTCCCCCCCTCGCAGCGGGTCTACGTTTGTCGGCCGCAAGCGGCGGGCGGACACGGGCAGGGGCGGGCAGGAGGCGGCCCTCCAGCCCTGCGATCTTGGCGTCCATCATGAACCCAAGTTGGCTCATGAGGGACGCCACGAACTCAGAGTCCAGCCCCGATGGCCGGCTCTCCGGTGCTCTCGTTGGCGGCGCCGGCGCCGGGCGCGCCGCGCGGAACTCCTCCCTGAGAGCCGCCATTTCTGCTCGGAGAGCGTCAACTTGTCCCTGCAGGCGGGCATTTTCAGCCTGCAGGGCCTTCGTCTCCTCCGAGACATTGCGACCCCGAAGAGCCGCGACCGCATCGGAGATGGACTCCGCAGCTTCCTTTAGGGCCCTTATGCTGGTACCCTTGAGGTTCGCCGACTTCTGCGCGACCGCAAGGACAGCCCTTACGCCGTCCTCCGCCGCGTCCGCTATCCGGTCTGTCGACAATCCCTCAAGGGGGCCCCTCTCCGCCGCTTTTTTTCGGGCTAAAGCAGTCAGGCAGGCCACTTGCTCCTCTTTGGAGATTTCCACCTCCGCCTGCCTGACTTGGAGCAACTCCCTTTGGGCCTTGGCTCTCCCCACATATGCACCTGTGGTGGGAGGCCTGCCCCTCCCCCTCTTCACGGGGGCGAAAACCTTGGACCCTCTGTCCGTGTCGCTCCCCGATCCCTGGGAGCCCTCGTTGCTCCGCACTTGTCGCCGCTTGCGGCCTCTTTCAATTAGAGGCGAGCCACGGCTCGCCTGCCTTTCGATGTCGGAGCTCACCTCCAACATCGGTCCCTCGTCCCCACTGGGGACAACTGACGAGGGCCGGGATTCCCCGGACCCTCCCTCCTGCGTTATCATTTTGTTATTTTTATTTGGGTTCAAATCCATTTGGTTCCCACGAGTTCCGGGTTTTTGACGCTGCGCCGCCGCAGTGACCCGGTTGCGACGGCGCCCCTACTACGCCTGGGGGGACAGGACTTCCCCCAGGGTTGGCCGCTAGTGACTGATCAACCCGCCAGCCGCTCTCTCGAGCATCCCGACGCCGCGCGAGGCCCATGTGGGCGCCCCAACACCGGGAATTGGGGATTTTTTATAGAGGTTGTCTCCTCACGGTCCGGGCGGCTAAGCCAAGACCCTCGCCCCTGTCTGAAGCCGCTAGACTTGACAACGACACTCCAGAACAGGATTACGAGTTAGCCGGTGGCAGTGCAGGTTCTCTGCACCACCTGCCCAGCCACACCATTGAGGTGCTCCAGGCCCGACCAAGTCCCCATCCCGCACCCCGTCTGACAGAACAGACGGGCCAGGAGGGGTCACCTCGAGGCAATTAGTTTCACGGCCGATCGCTCGACCGCTACTCACAGGGTGGGCCACGTGAAGGCTTGCCTCATCCACCCCGACCGTACTAACCTAACCTAAATATACGCAAGTCAACCATAACATCAACAAAATGTCATCTTCGGCGTCAGAAATAGGAATACCATACACTGATTTTGATTTTACCAAATTTTTCGAAAAACAGATACAAATAATTTTCTTTAAAATAAAATAGCCAAGTTTTTCTCTACCTAATTAGTTAAGATATAGTGTACCTAATTACTTAAGCTATTTATAAGACCAACGTAAGGCTTACTGTAGCTCTTGAAATCATCTAACACGTACATACGAAACTTATTTTCGATTAACACAATTTTAGCAGAAGTACGAATTTTAAAACTCATTTTATAAAATGTTTAAAATGAGTTTGTTTTAAAAATGTCTTTTTTGAATTAATTTTTCCTAAGTACTTTCTACTTAAAATACCTCAAATTGTAGGGTAAATATCCGATGGTAGAGACACTTTAATGTTGTCATATAAAAAGTTTGCAAAATAATCCAGTATCTACTTTCGTTAGCCAGACTATACAGGGTGGCGCATTCAAAACGGTCAGTATGGGAAAGTCTGAAACTATAAGAGATACGAAGATTTGTTCTTAGGAACCATGTCACCGATTTTGATAAAAATAAAAACTGCATTCATACTTTCTTTGAAAAAAGAACTGTATCCAGTACGGGAATCGAACCCGGTTGCTTTGAAAAAATAAATTGGCTCTTTTCACTTTTTCTTTTTAAATATCAATTGTGTAGGTCTTAAGCTGTAAATGTCTCTATGAAACATGGTGTCTAAAATGAATAAAATGCATTGTTTTGGCATACTTTAGTTTATCATAGTAGGTTTTTTAAGTGACCACCGTTGTTTTCAATACAATATTCAACACGTTTAGGTAACGATCTTACTATTGAATTTTGTATTTTCATGTGGTGAATTTGCGTTAAATTTGAATCTATTGCTACTTTTAGGTCTTCAACGGTGTCATAGTTTGTTTAGTAAAATTCATCCCGTAATCCCACAAGAAAATTTCTAATATGGTTTCACACGTCACTTTAAGTGGACTTTTCAATAGATTGTTAGTTTTTTATTACTGTAGATAACAAAACCTCCGTAAAGGATTAATGCAATGCTGATGCCACATGATATGGTGTATGTAACAAGTAGGGAAGTACAAAACTACATACAGCCATAGAGACAATTTCACATGTCTGTTGAATATTGTTACGGTGTATGTAAAGTACTATGATAAACTAAGGAATGCCAAAACAATGCATTTTATTCATTTTAGACACCATGTTTCATAGAGACATTTACAGCTTAAGACCTACACAATTGATATTTAAAAAGAAAAAGTGAAAAGAGCCAATTTATTTTTTCAAAGCAACCGGGTTCGATTCCCGTACTGGATACAGTTCTTTTTTCAAAGAAAGTATGAATGCAGTTTTTATTTTTATCAAAATCGGTGACATGGTTCCTAAGAACAAATCTTCGTATCTCTTATAGTTTCAGACTTTCCCATACTGACCGTTTTGAATGCGCCACCCTGTATACGTCCTCCATCAACATTAGTATTGGAGACAGCCTGCCTAAGAAATCCTTTAGTCGACTCCTTACATTTTCGTTCATACCAATACAACAACACATAATTGTTCGCAGATTACGTGCGTACGTGAGTGAGGCGGCGGCTTCGGGGCCTCCGGGAGAGGTGCCTGTGCTCGAGAAGAGGGAGGAGCCCAGAGCGGTGCTCATCGAGAGTGATGATGAAGACTATACGGTGGACGAGGTCAGTCAGAGGGTTTAGTTATAAGCAGTAGTAGAATTTAATAAGGATCCATAGTAAATAAGCCAACTTTAGCCATAGTAAATAAGCTTACAAATCGTCGAGTTGTAGTTAGAGTTTCCATATAGCATAGTTTTTAGTGTGTGGCAAGATGGAGCTTATTTTTAGCAATATTATCTGCGACGAACTTTAGAGATCAGTATTTATAAACAGAAAACCGATTTTAACAGTTTTTGTTACTTTAATATTTACGGCTGGATTTTCACTAAATTGTCCTAGTAAACGGTTATTCACTCGACTTTATAAAAGACAACTTATTGCGATTTGTAACTTTTTGCTCATCCTATTCGTCACTTTTCACAGGTATTAAAAACGGTGAAGGCAAAAGTGAAAGAGGATGAGATTCGTCATGGTATGGAAGTGATCAACAAATCGTTGCAAGAGTCCTCCAAAATGGCGGCCCTCAAGCCTGACATCGCTAAAATTCTGCCCAATATAGACATCGGACCCATATCGTCAGCGGCTAATTTGCTAGCCATGGTCCAAGCCTCAATCGCTAAAGCTAACCTTACCGAGACATCGGCTAAAACATTGCCCGCTTTAGGTTTAGTTGACAGCGCCATGCAGCCGAGATCATTTGGCGATGGCCCTCAAGTTAAAGAGAACATCGCTATACCAGGCTTCAGCAACAATCCAGATCTTATGGGAGAAATGTATGACGATTCTACCAGAATGAGCGGCTCCTTGACCACAAACGAAATGGATGGTGCCCGAAAAGATTTCTATCCACGGTTAAATGATATGGGCGATACTCAAGATTCCGCACACAGCGGCGAGAAACCTAACTTTCCGCGCGTTAATAGTGAACTATCGGTGGGTATGCGGAGGCCTGTCAACCCCAACATGGATATGAATCCAAACGTGCAACGTTTCGATCCTAATGTGGATCCATATGCAGCCATGGCAGCCAATAGAGGCCGACCGCCACACGATTTACCTGCTGCGAACGACTTCAATCTAGGTAGAGAAGATTATGCACAAGATCCATACAGGAATGATTACCAGACCAGAAATGCATTTAACAGAGGTCCGACAGATTTCAACCGGCATCCATCCGACTACAGTCGCCCTCCGCCGCCGCCAAGTGAAGTTAATCGACTAGGGAACCGTGGACCAGAAGATTTCAAACAAGGTACCAGGGATTACGCACCTTCTGCTAATAATGACTTCAACAGAGCACAGCAAGGCTTCAAAAGAGACGCAAATGAGTTCAATCGAGGGCCCAACGATTTCAACCGACGTCCCGGTGAATTCGGCCATGGAACCAACAATTTTAAGGAATCTATACCCGAATACCGAGGCCGTAATGATTTCCAGCGAGCGGGAGATTTCAACCAGGTTCCCAAAGACTTCAACCGAGGTCCTAACACATTCAATCAAGGCCCCAAAGACGTACCCCGTCGCCCTGATTACAACCAAGCCGCTCAAGCGCCCCGAGGTAATTTTGACGAAGACCAACAACACGGCCAACTACAGCCCAACGAGTTCAGTAAGGGTCCGAGTGGATTGAATCAGGAAGCTGAATTTAGTAAGGGGCCTCAATGGGCAGGCCAACAGAACAACAGGCAACAGTTCAACGCTATGCCACTCATTCCGAATGCAGGCAACCCAAGAGGGGGCTTCAACAACAGAGGCAGAGGGGGTCCCCCGCCTAACAGAGGCAGGGGCGGCCCCGGGGGGAGGGGCGGCGGGAACAGAGGCCGCGGCTTCGGCGCTAGAGGGCGTGGCAGAGGCACTTATTAATAGGCCAAGGGATTAACATTTCTACGTATTGTAACTGATTTAAGAGTTATTGTATAAACTTACATGGTCCTTCGAAATAATTACTAGCATTTCTTTGATGTTTCTCATTTTTTTTGTTTTGAAAGTCCATCTTAAAAATGTCATTTTTTATGTATATGCGGTCTTTTAAATGAGGATTACAATGCCAATTTTTTATTAGTATAAGATCGGAATTTGATGTAAAGTGTGAATCTTTTTGTGATTTCTAGGGTTATTGTTCGTACTAATAAAAAGTTATGAACATAACTCTCCATTTAATCTTACTGACTGTAAAATTTAGTTAAAAACTTAAGTTTATTCCTTGGTTCGCTCGTGTTGTTTAGTTTATTTACCTATTTGTTTTATATAAGTTAACGTTTAGCAGCAGGCTGTTCCATTAGAAATACGAGAAATTCTAATCTAAATTAGTGATAATACAGGATTACGTATTATGAAGTCTTTTTCACGCAATATAGAACTTTATAAAGACGGAAATTATTTTAAAAACTCGAGTAAGTATTGAGAGTAAGAAGATATGAAAATGTGATTTTTGAGTGAGAGAATTCATGTAAGGTTTTTCTGAGAATTTGTTTGAACCCTTATTTGATAAGTAAAAATAATATGAGTTTGAGTGTCATGTATTATGAGGAAATAAAAGTTTCTGTATAGTTATTTATAGTTTTATTTATTTGATTCCAGCGTTATACAGATCGCGTATATATCTACAATTGCGGGATTACAGAAAATATATACCATCGAATATGTTTCGTGTTGCCTTGTACATACATTCACATTATGACCCTCTCCCTACAGAGGAAGGACACTTTTGCTTCATCCATACAATTCTGTTCTGTATTTCAATATGTCGTTTATCAAATGCTACTACAGTACTTACAAATATTCATTATTATATTTATACCGTGTACTATGAAAAAAAATGATTTGCTGGCCAGAGCTACGATCAAAATTATCATCAACAAACAATTACGAAATCAATCCATCTGAAAAACTAATTATTGAACAAACGAGAATAAGCGAAAAGACTTCGCAATGCCGATGATATAGTCTTTGGAGACAATAGAGATTTAGTGTGATATTTGTAATATTAATATCCTTTTGGGTGCACAAACCCTCAAAACTTTAATAGCGATACTCTTAGATAACAACTTTACCGTAACTTTCGGGGTTGTCATATTGTGATCAATATATCACAATTTGAAATATTTTTCTATATATATCGTTAAAGAAAAAGCTGTATACCTAGATCGTAGCTCGTATCTTACTCTGTTCCGTTTATATATTCCATTCAGCTATTTTGTTTTAGCTTGGGAAAAAGTTATTTACCACCACAACACCAATAAGGTTAATTTTCCCACACAGCAAAACTAAGGTTGTATCTAAAAACCGCTGGCTTTATACAATCTTTACCCATCGACGTTCAATGTAGTTACAACGATGCGGCTGTTCAGACGTCCGCAGTCAACCGGTGTAGCGGCATTACGCCTCTATAGTTTCGCCGCTATTTTGTCCAGTACCGTGTGTGAAATTGGATTTCCCCTAGAAATACAGTTATGGGACTCTGGTCGCACTCCATTAGCCCATATGGTGGATATAACCAACCAGTTCGGATTAAAAGTGTTAGCGGAACATAATTTCTTGAATGATAATAACATAGCCTTCTCCCCCATATGGGTTGATAGGGATCATGATTGCTCTGTATGAAGGTGTTGATGGCGAGTCTTCGTTTCAAATGCAAAGGGCCATGCAGCTGCCCTGGAATAGGAATATCATGAGGGTCGGCTTCAGAGATATACATCGAACGCTTAAGGTATGTGAAAACTTTTATTACAGAAAACAAACATACATTACATTACTATATAGATACTAATTAAAACTATAAACTTAAAATAATACTCTCTTTGTAGTCATCGCTATAGGTATGTTTAATCTTTATTATTTGATATGCCTATGTTCCGTATTAATGCCATCACGATCCCAAAGTTAAAAGTAACCGATGATAATGCCGATATATCTTTTGTCTCCGAAGTTATGTCTACCCTGAAAGGGATAACGAGTTGTGGATGGATATATACGTACCTCATAATATAAACATATGTACTTCACGAGCATTAACAGTTTTGGAGAGTAGTTAGAGGCTCATGTCGTTTACTATATTAAGAGAACTCAAATATAAAAACATAATTATAGTCCTTAATTATATGTATAGATACGAAGTAGCATATTCGAGTAGAAAACATTTTTAAAAAGCGATAGGTTGTGTTTCTATTACATTTATTATTTGTGTTGTTATTGTTCCAGACATACTTTGTACCTGAAGAAGGTTTTCTAGCCGGATTAGCTCTAAACAATGAAAATGTAACATTTAACGATAGCTTCAAGAAAATTCTTAAATTCTACGGCTTCGATTTGGACAAGGAGCATTTTCCTTCCGTACCATCAGCTGGCCCGTCAAGACCTCCTGAAGACCCAACGCCCACAACTGAAGCTGCAGTATCTTTATCAAGTCCAGCTACAGAAACACCGGCAAGAGAAGATATGCCCAGTAACACTGAAAAGGAAGAAACCACTCCAAATATCCTAGACGTAGCCGTAGAAAATAGAATCCCAGAGACAACATCTAAAATTCCAGAAACGAGTGTAGAAAGTGTAACAACCTCTAGTTCGCAAGAAACTGAAACTATGGGTAATTCAGAGCCTGTAGTTGAAACCACTACAGCTCAAGTATCTGTTGAAACAATCACAGAGGGCACTGTTTCTATGTTGGAGAATCTCTCTTCTCCAGTTGAAACGTTAAGCACTATCATGCAAGCAGAAACGACGACTTCTAAAATTGACCCGGTTACGATGGGTGATATCGAAAGTAGTTTGAGCACTATAGTAACTACTGAAAACACAGAAAATTCAGAAACAACTGTAACAACAACGAGTGTTAAGACTGATGTCACCTCAGAGGAGCCAAAAGTCAGTGAAATGATTGAAGCTACTACTGAGATGGAAAAGATGTCTGCAACAGAGAAAGATACGTCAACAATTGAGACATTGGAGAGAAAGAAGAGATCTATTCTAGATTTCATCTATACAAATCCGCCTTATGTAGATGATTACTTAGTGTACAGAGCTTATGATGTTCCTCCGCCAATAGCAGAAGTTAATTTCAATGCCAATGAAAATATGTTTTTGGTTAAAGGCCTTACAAAAGTGCAGGTAAGTTTGATGTAAGTCAACATTATTTTGCTTATAAGTATGTATCTAATATAATATAATGAGTATGTATCTACAGTACTTAAAACAGGCTTGAGATGAAACAATACGTATTTAGATCATAACAACTTTATATCTAGGTAGGCTTGGTTTGTATCTATGTATGTATAAAAAATATGTTGCTATTAATAATAAACTGTACGTAAACAGTACAGTTTATTATTAATAGCAAGTATTAGTTGACAACTGTATGAAACGTTTCAGGTGAGCTACATGAACTATGACACCATACTGGACTACGCATTCCTCCCTCACTTAGAAGCTTCAGCATTGCGTCTGCCTCTAGACAGCGATCGCTACTACCTTTTAGTAGTACTACCCACAAGAGCCAGTATCCCAGACCTTAACAGACTAATAGGCAGAATGGCTAGAGAGTCAGATTTGAGGGATGTTCATGCTGCTTTAACCCCAAGAAGGGTGAACGCGATACTCCCGAGTTTTACAGTTAAAGGTCACATCACACTGACTACAGACTTGCAAAAGGTAAGACTTAAACTATTTACAATTATCAACGAATTGATTCCTTTCACGGATGGTTGAATATGTGTCGCGATGTTAGGGTTGCTATATTTTTTTGAAAAAGTTTAAATTAGCTATGCTGTCTGTGATGTGAATTCTATCTGAAATTATGTAAAATGCTACTTAACCAGTCACCAAAGTTCCTTATCAATATCCACCTACCTACCAATTCCGATAGCCACGCTAAAGATGATCAAGAAGATATTTCCAAGATTCAATCTTCTAGCTCTGTTCTAAACAATGTTTCTTTTGTAAGCTGTCTATGTGTGTGATAATAAATGTTTTTCAATTTTATTCTACATAGGTACGTAACCTTTTAAGGAAATTTGAGAACCTTAGTGATATTCTATCTGTTTTTTTACATTTTTCTTTCAATTGTGTGACAGCCCTATGCTGAACGATCTAAGAAACAATACTAAAACCTAATTCCACTAATACTAGCCATTGAGTAATTGATAAATTAGCTTAATAGCGGTCTTAGTATCAATGTCAAGTGGACATTTTCGTACCATTAAAATCGTTTTGTAATTGAGGCGTGGTTACACGACATCCATTCAACAAAGTTCCCAGAGCATTATTGTAAATATCGCGTGACTAATTTACATAATTCGATTAGGGTTCACGTATATATAAACGCTAAGTCATCGGTAGCTAAGTTGCCTATACTTCAGGATAGGAAATAGGCAGTGCTTTATAACACCTGTATTGCCGAATATCTGATCGAAAATTGGTTCAATTTGTTGGTTGGTTAACTTCTTGGAGTTGCATACTCCTTAATTGTAGAGAAATTGGCGCGTGCGGACTAGGAATAATGATCATGTCTTGTATGTTGTGTGTATCATATTTAATATTATAATAATAATCCTTATTCATGAATCGACATACATTTTACATTAAATTATATTGTTCAGTATAAATAAACGGTAAATCACTTCAACGGTAGGCTTAACAAAATGAAAAACAGCTTAATCATCGTGATAGAAAATAGGCGCCTCGGAAAACCATGTGACACAACTGCTACTAAAATATCTGATGAAATATAATATTGTTGTGACCTATTACATCATTAGCTACTTTGCAATATCGAAGATAGCACACCTCTGACTGCACCTTACTATATATTCAGTTCCATCTAAACTTGTCGTAACCCCGTGTTGATCTGGGACTTGAAAATAATATTACCAGCTGCCTTGTTAATATTTATTCAAATCATGGATGATCTAACCATCATGACTAATATTCCCTTAATTCTTACATTATTAATCCTTATGGAGTAGATATCTTGACAGCTGCTTCACAATCTTTTGTTTTGTGGACATTCTATATACATACATTCACATACTCACGTCTTTTAAATCGGTGTTGACTCAGCCCCGTACATTTCGCCACGATTTCTCTTTAGTCACTTTAAGTATAATCTTTAGTTTTATGATGTATGTTTGTATCCCCAGTTAGGTATCCGAGACGTGTTTGAGCCCCGCCAAAGGGATTTCTCGCCTATGACAGCGCAGAGTGGAGTGTACGTGCGGAGCATCGAACAGGCGGTGTCCGTCTCTATACGGAAGTACCGGCCACAAGACCAGCACAAGAAGAATCGTGAGTAGCACATTTAATAGCACCTGTAGATACATAGTCATGTCTTTCAATAGTAGGGGATAGAACCTGAGAGGTAGGTATAATATATTTATCTCAATAACTATTAACATTATCAGGATTAAATGATGACAGGTCATGATAGGGCTTAGCGTTCGATAGATTCCCTTTATCCATATTACCACGCGTCTTTTTTTATTCTGTCACTTATCAGGAGAGGTAGCTAGTTAGTCAATGACAGGGGCAAACAATATTAGAACTATTAACACAAAAATTTGATTTATTACATGAACCTCTATTGATGTTTTTTAAGAGCTGCAGATACATACATACAAGACACCACTAAAGTCGATATAACACAAAGTTGTTTCCAAGGCATCTAATTCACAAGTACAAGCCAAAGTTTGAATGAATTTCGCTGGTACAAGCTCTAAACAACACACCATTAATTAAGTGGGGCAGCGCACCGGAACCGAACTAGGTTCTAGATGACCTCCTGTGACCGAGCGACGCTTCAGAGAATGTAATCGCGGGCATCATTGCCATGACAACGATTAACAATGTTGAGTCCTGGAGCTTTGAGGTTTCTTCCTGGCATGTCGTAAAAACCATAAAGGTGGGTACTACCTATTCCTTAACATAGGTAAATAGCCAGTTCCTGTGTACGGCGATACGGTTCACTACCTATCACGTAAGTGCTGTGCTATCTAGTGAAATGCGGGCTTTGAGTGGCTCATATCTAACATGCATACATACACATCATGCCTGATTCCCTGTAGAGGGTAGATGCATACCTAACATGCCTTCGAATTTACGGAAATGGACACTCATGCCTATGACTACCCCACCACAATCAAAAAAGTGTGTTTATACACAACTCGAGCAGCGTATGTATCTCGTAAAAACCGAGCTCTAAAAGCAAGCCCTCTAAATAATTAGCTCTGTCTTTTTGTTAAATTGTAATATAGCGTTATATGATTATTGTCAAGGCATTAATAAAACTCGGACGTTAATAACATTGTTGTAGTCATTTGGCTTAGCAGTAGCTATTCGTATGGAATCATCATTATTAGGGGTTAGTA